>PVJX010009950.1:0-58487 GCA_004027295.1 Dolichotis patagonum
TATATTATATATTATATATTATATATTATATATTATATATTATATATTATATATTATATATTATATATTATATATTATATATTATATATTATATATTATATATTATATATTATATATTATATATTATATATTATATATTATATATTATATATTATATATTATATATTATATATTATATATTATATATTATATTACATATTACATATTACATATTACATATTACATATTACATATTACATATTACATATTACATATTACATATTACATATTACATATTACATATTATATATTACATATTATATATTATATATATGTCATATTTTTCTTTATCTACGTCTTGATTGGCATCTAGTCTCATTCTATATCTTGGCTGTTATGAATTATGCAGCATAAATGTGGATAAGTAGGTATGACGATAGTATGCTGAATTTAATTTCTTCTAGTATATACAGACGAGTGGTAGAGGTGGATCAAATGGTAACTCTATTTTTAGTTTTTTGGAGGATCCTCACTACTGATTCCCTAGTGATGCCACTGATTTACATTCCTGCCAGCACTGCAGAAGGATTTTTTTCTCACTTCCTCATCAAAAATTTTTTTTGCATTCTTTTTTTTTTTTTAATCATTACTGTCGATCAAACTCACAACCTCATGCTTGCAAGGCAGGCGCTTATGCTGCTGAGCTAAATCCCCAGCCTCTTTTTGCATTCTTAATAATCGTCATTCTACTGGGGTGAGATGGAATCTCAGTGTAGTTTTGCTTTGTATTTTTCTAATAGCTAAAGAGGTTCATATACTTCATGGCCAGTTATACTTCTTTTAACAAATATCCACTTAATTCACTAAACTATTTATTGATTGGACTGTTTGATTTTTTGATGGTGAACTTTTTTTAGTTCTTTGTATATTCTAGGTATTAATACTGTATAAAAAGAGTAGCTGGCAATTATTTTGTTCCATTCTGTTGACTGTGTTTTCACTTTCTTGTTTATTCTGCTTGCTGTGCAGAAACTTTGTAATTTGATTATAGCCCATTAGTTGACCCTTGCTATTGTCTTCTACCATTTGAGTCCTATTCAAAAAGTCTTGTGCCCATGGTTTCACGTGTTTTCCCTATATTTTCTTTTAGCATTTTCAAAGTCTAGGTCTTATACCTAGGTCACTGACTCATTTTGAATTAATTTTTATTCAGAGTAGATAGGGATCTGGTTTCAGTCTTCCACAAGTAGATATCCATTTTGCCTACTACCTTTTCTTCAAAATACATGTTTTCTGTTCCATTATCCAGAATCACATGCCTGTAGTTGTGTGAGTTTGTTTCTGTCCTACATTCTGTTCCATCCATCTATGTGTCTAGTGTTTGTGATTGTACCACATCATTCTTGTTACTATGGGTTTGCAGTGTAATTTGAAGTCACATGTTGTGAGACCTCCAACTTTGCTCTTTTTGCTTAGGAAATTTTTCTTTTCTGAGTTTTTTGAGTTTCCATATGAATTTCAGGATTATTTTTTCTAGTTCTGTAATGAATGTCCTTAGTATTTTGATGGGAGTGACCTTACTCTGTAGATTACCCTTGGGAATATCATTTTAACAATATTAATTCTACCAGTCCATGAATGTAAGTTTTTATATCTTCTATTGCCTTCTTCAGTATCTTTCTTTAATGTTAACTTTTCACTGCAGAAGTCTTTCACCTCCTTGGTTAGATTGATCCATAAGTATTTTGTTTTATTTGAAGCTACTGTAAATGGAATTATTTTCCTTGACTTATTTCTCAGTCCATTATTCATATATAGTAAAATTATTGATGTTTTTATTCTTGAATTTGTATCTCAATTTACTTATCAGCCCTAAGACTCTTTTGGTAGAGTTTTTTGGGTCATGTAAGTACAGAATCATGCCATATGCAAGCAAGAATATTTCAACTTCTTCCTTTCTTATTTTATACCTTTTGTTTTTTCTTGCGTGATTGCTTTAGCTAAAATTTCAAGACCCATGTTGAATAAGAGTGATGATAGTGGACAGTCTTGCCTTATTCCTGACTTGACACCTAGTATAGATTCCATGTGGCATATTTAAAAGCATTTATCAGCCTGTTATTCAAGTTGAAGATTAAATGTAATCTACAAGTTTAAAATATATTGTTAGTGTATTCCAATGAGTAAATAACAGAGTGTAACTCTTTTCTCCCTACATTTTGATCTATCTTTGTTAATATAGCAGCTTTAATATTTATGTAACAATTTGGATTCATTACAAGCCTGTTGTTAAATCACCCATCTAAATTTTTACTTTTCTATAGATGGAAATTTATAGTGGGTACTGCCAAATGAAACTAATTTCTATGTAAAGAACAGAAGATATGAAAAGGACATTCTAAGATAAAGAGAAGCAAATATAAATACTTATGACATGAAAGAACATGATATGTTTGAGAGAGCCTGGATCAGAAAGGGTTTTGAATTACATCAGTGAATTAGTGTTTTGCAAGGTTGCTTTGATAGAATTTGAAAGGATAGAGGGAAAAAAACACTTTAAAGAGTGGAAAGGCAGTAATAGTAATAGTATTTAGCAATTAAGTGAGTGCCTGCTGTATGAGCATAATGTATGTATCTTACATATAATATACATTTGTTGTTTCACAAGTGCATGCACACATGCACACAGACACACACACACAGAGACACACACACACACAGACACACACACACACACAAACCTATAATGACCTATTAGTTCTCCTTATGGATGGAACAACATTTAAATGTTACAGAGATAACCTATTTAGAGGAAAAAGCCTAGATCAACTCCAGGTCTTCTTGCCTTTGCTACCCCACACTGTGACAATATGGTGCAGAAATCCAAGTCTCCAACTCAGCACCAGAATGGCCCCTTTACAGGAAATCAGACTGATAATGGATCCTAGCTAAAAGTACAAAGGTACCAAAAACATCTCACACATAATCAGTATGCCTTTGCTGATTAATTTCTCAGACCCAGAGCTGGAAGTAAGTCAGCCATGTATTCAAGGACTCCCTTTGTCACTACTGTATCAAATGATTTAACTTTTACGTACCTTCATTAATTATGCATCAATAAAAAACTATACTCAGTGTATAAATTCAACCACCTGACAGTTGGTAATAAGAGTTGTGCTATTTAATCCCTACCTATATGAATGGAAATGTTCTCTCATATCCTTATGAGACTTGGTAAGGTTGTTAAAATAAATTTAATGATATCATATCTACATTGTGGTATAGCCATATTTCTTCTGAATTACACAAGGATATGAAAAGAAATAAATGAACCTTGATGAAATAGCTAAATTGATAGGAATTTGTTATTAGTCTTAAATAGTTGAAAGGTGTTAACATCAGAAAAAGACAAGATTTAGCTAAGATGGAAGCAGATAACTGTTATAAACATGAAATAATTGGATAAAAATTAACAATAAATTTTAATAGATTATAGGGAAAATATTTTGCCTATGAGACTTATTTTCTAAAATGATGTCTCAGAAAGGAGTAATAAAAAAGCTGCCCTATAATTTATATAATCAATATTAATACAAGCTCCTGAGAACTTTTAAAAGAAAATTTTCATCTATTGGCTTGTAATGAATACAAAAAAGTCCACATGATTCTTCTATCTTATGAGTTTAAATTTAAAATCATGGTTTTTTTGATTGGGGGCACAAAATATAAACTAAAGCTGTTTATCAGTGAAAATCACTTATAGCTTTCTAGAGTACATATTTATGTGAATGAGACAATTTTATATTTAAATATACTATGTATATTGGCATGTGTGTATCTGGGAAATGTATATAAATGCGTATATTATAATTTACATATAATTAATTTAAAATTATAATATATACATTATATTTGCTTATAAAATATGGCTGTGGTTCAGAATTCCTACAATGTACTATTATCTGATGATAGTCAGTATTCAGGTAATGAGAGTCCTGAAGGCCTTTTTTAAAGGTAATATTTACCATAATTAAAGGCAGAAACTTTGAACTTTAACAGACTAGAGGCAAAAACTATCTCTTCTGATAGTTATGGCTGGAGATTAAACATTTTCATCCCTGTGAGCCTCCATTTCCTCAACTTCAAAGTAAAGATGATACAACCTTCTGCAGAATTCAGTTAGGTAATATAAATCATATACTTAAATGTAGTAAGTTCTAAATAAGATTTAGGTACTTTTATTATTATTTTGGTTTCCTACTCCCAACAGAGCATACCATGATAATGCAAAATTAAGAAAATAGGGTTTGTTTGTGTGTTTCATTTCATGCACTGCTATATTTCAAGGTCCTGGAGAGTACTTGGCACATATTAGTTATGCAGTAAATATTTGTGGAATAAATTAATGGTAAATGGCTTAATGAATAATTTTGCCTCTACTGCATTAAGGTTTACCTGGAGAAACATGTTGCTTCTAATAGTGACAAATACCATTTTAATATTCAAGTAAATTTTAAAGATTCATTTGAAGAGATGTAAAAAATAAAAATATGTTTAAAGTAATTTAAATTTTAAATATCAGAGTTGTTATTGAAGACCCAATCTGGGGCCTGATAGGTTTACCTTAATGATCAATTTAAGTTCAAGTAAGTAGCTAAAAGTATCTTAAAAACAAAAAAGACCCAGATTTCCTCAGGGAAAATTTATGACTTTCCCTCTAAATTTATGCTTTCTAGTTTTATTTCCTCATTTGCTTCTTGTTAATATTTTAACCATGCCATGAAGCTTCAAATCCAACAGCTGTAAATCATCTGCAAAACTGACTGATAGCCAGTGGGTCACTGGCTATCAGTCATGCCCAGGCTGGTGAGTCCATCCACTGCTTTGAACTCAGCCCCTAGTGCCTTCAGAGCAAATAGCTCCTCTGGTTTCAGGTTGAAGAAGAAACTAGGACCAAACATGAGTATCATTTTCAGGTGGCTAGCCTTGGAAAAGATGCAGAACCAGATGAAAACTTTTGTAAAGACATTAGAAATTTAAAAGTTTTAAAATGTACTATAGGTGCTTAATGGCACGTAACTGAAAAAAACAAAGAAAAACACAAAAACCTGATGCTGTACTTTGCAAGCATAAGGTTTTGTCCTACACTTGTCTTTGTTAAACAACTTAGGGGGCATAGTTTCCATACCATAAACTTCACCCATTTAAAGCATATAATTCAACAAATTTTAATAACTTTATCAAGTGATATAGTTACCATGAATCAGTCTTTAAGGATTTTCATGCCCCCAATTAGATTGTTTTTTCTGTGATTTAATTTTCATCGTTAGAAATTTTATGATTAAGTTTATTGGTACAATTTAGATATGCATCATGATCATATTCATCATAGGGAATTTGTAACTGTACATGACATATCTTAATCCTCTTTTTTCCCTTCTTCTCTATCTTTCTTCAACTCTTCTTCTGCTCCTTATTTATAAAGCTTTATTTCCATTTTATCCTTTTCTTCACATTTTTTTCCTTTCTCTTCCATCCTCCCCATTCTCTTTTCCCTTGGATCAATTGCTTCCTATTTCACAGTATCTATTATACATTTTCATTCTTACTTATACTTTCATTTTCTCACTCCAGAGACACAATGCAATATTTACATATATGTGTTTGACTTATTTTACTTAAGAGTATAGTCTAAAGGTCCATCCATTAGCTATAAATGTCTCAGTGGCTGAGTAGTTCTCCATTGTATAAAAAAACAACGTCTTTTTTATCCATTTGTCAATTGATGGGCATTTGAGTTGTTTCCAAGATTTAGCTATTACAAACTCTGCTATTATAAATACGTGTGTGCATATATCATTGTGGTATGATGCTTTTAATTCTGTTGGGACAATACCCAGAAGAGGACTATCTGGGTCAAATGGAACCTGTAGCCCCAATTTTTTTTGAGGAATCTCCACACTGATTTCCATAGTGGTTGCACCAATCTACAATGCCACCAACAGTAGAGAAGAGCAAAGCAAAATTTGTTTATTGTCATTTTCATATATTAAATTCCACTGCCTATTCTATTCCAAAATTAAAATTCACCACTATGTCATTAACATAGCAATGTATAGATTTCTTTCTTATTTGTGTTGGCCTTTGCCATGGCATTGAGAAAGTCTAATAGAAATAATTACTAATTTATTAATATTAATAATTATATACTTAACATATAATAAACTAACATTATTAATTATTAATTATTAATTTCCTGCTTTGTCAAGTGCATTTTGTGCATCAAAGAAACATGATATATTTACTAGTTGGCTTCATTAAGTACAAATACAAATGATGTTGCTTGAATAAACTGAATATTTTTATTTTGGATTCCTGGTGGAAATAGAATGACAGTCATTTCAGTGCTCAGTTCCAGGCATGGGCTGAGGGAATACGTGAATAATGTATCATGGTTGCTGGCTTTGAAGAGTTCACAGTCTACCCTGGAAGCAGTACTATTGTGTGGAATTGCCTTGATAAAGACATGTCTAGGTCCTAAAAAAAAAAAAAAAAAAAAAAAAAAAACCAGCCTAGAGTTTACAAAAGATTTCCTGGAGCTGGTTACTCATGAAATAAGTACTGAAGGATGACTACCAGTAGTATTTAGAAAGCAATACTAGTAGAGCATGGCTCTCGAGATTGTTCTAATGCTTCCCTTGGAGTTTAGCCTGTTGTTTCAAGTGTCATGCTTAATGACCCTGTACAATGAAAATGGGTATAATTGTTTCAACATGAAAAGGTTTGATTTTGGTTCTAGTTCAGAGGTTCCACTTATCAAAAAAATTGCACTTGTACAATTAAGTGATTCATAGAAGTATGTTTCCTGATACTTGTGTGTGTGTATGTGTGTGTGTGTGTGTGTGTATATATATATATGTGTATATATGTGTATAATTTATAACTTATCTTATTACTAAAATGATTTTACTGAAGTATTTGGAAATTTGGAGTTCCAGAAGAAAAATACAAGGAACCCAGAGAAATGTTTTCTCAAAACTTTAGGGCAAATAAACAAATACAATCTTTCAAAAATAATCATTTTCATTTTTTTTCCAGGAACACTGTACATATCTAGACTGGTATGAGATTTCCATTATAGTAGTCATGTATTTTTCTCTTCTTTCTTTCTTTCTTTCTTTCTTTCTTTCTTTCTTTCTTCTTTCTTTCTTTCTCTCTTACTTTTGGTTGATCATTTACTGTTTCTATGTCTCATGGTACCTAGCATAATTCTGATTTTTAGCAGTCACAAGAATGTCCAATGACGAACTATGGAATGTTTCAAGAAAACAAAAAGGTTAAAACTTTAAGAAACAAGAAATGATAGATTAAGTGAATTGTGAAATAACTTGACTATTGCCTGATACATATGCGGTAGTCAGTAAATATTGGTGGAATAATTGTAAGGAGGAAGGAGGATATGCCTTGATTAAATCTGGAGATGAGTGCAACAATTTGGAGCATTTATGAACCAATGGCATGAACCATTTTGGAGCATTTATGAACCATGTAAGATGTGCCATGAACTTATGGAACACAATAATGCCCAGCACATTATTTTCAGGAATTTCAAAGAACTATGGCAGAGGAAAAAGGATGAAATCTAAGAAAGTGTTATTTCAACAAGACACATAGCATGATTTAAGTGGTTAAAACAATTATTATATAATTTTGAATGACTTAGGTGTAAGTTCACAGGCCTTTTGCTCTATCACTTCATAACCACCCTCCCACATCAGAAAAAAATCCAAATATATTCCTTGTCCCAACTAATAAAAGCCAATGCTGTTGAAAGGAAAAAGGAATCAATGTATACAAAAGTTATCCAGGAGACAGATAAATTCAGTCAATAATATATGTGATGATATGCAGAAATGTGAGAGATTCTATAATCCCCGAGGAAGAAAGAAGGTAGAAGATAAGGGAAGGCCTCTCAGGGAAAGCTACTTTTCAGATGAGACAAGAGTGAGAAAGAAATGTCCAGAGAAGACCTAAAGGCAAAGCAAAAAATTGATGCAGATGCCCTAGTAAGAATATCTTCAAGGCATAATGGGCCAAGTGGTAAGCAGTGAGCACCAAAGGGCATACAGTGGCCAGTGGATCTGAGAGCCCTTGAAAGGACTGTAAAGTTTATTCTAACTGTAATGAGAAGTCTTTGGTATGTTTTCTTAAGGAGAACAATTATGACTTGAATTCATGCTTTACAACAATCTCCTCACAGCCCACCATGATAAGTGGCTTAAGAAAAACCAGTTGAAAGGCTGTTGTGTGATCCACGGAGAGCTATCCTTTTGCTTAGAGTGGTAGCAGTAGACAGGTAGGGTCCATTTTGGTGACAGAGGCAAAATATTTTGTAACTGAGTTGGTTATGGGATATGATAAAAACTGAAGAATGACTGAAAATGTCTGAAGTTTTGCCGACCAACTAGATACATACTGTGGTTTACAGAAAGGAGAACGGAAGGCCCAGTTGACATCAAAGAGAAGTAGTTGGAATGATCAAATGAATGGATGAATGTCCTTTCTCCCAAATTACATTATAAATGTTTGAAGGTTAGAGTCCTTGCTTTAGTTTTCATCGCTTTGCATCATTGCATCATATAGTAGGTGCTAACAAATAGATATTGGCTTATTAGTTTTCTTCTATGTTACAAATTGCCTTAAAACTTTTGACCTCTTAAAAAGAGATAATTTTTAAATTCTTTGCAAATTTTAAGAAATACAAAGCATAATAAAGTTACTAGAGATTTAAAAATTTATCCTTAAGAGCTAAGAGATGGCACATGCCTAAAATCGTAGCACTCTGGAAGGCTGAGACAGGAGAACCTAGCCTGAGCAACATAGTGACTTAATGAGCACCTATCTCAAAAAGAAAAAAACATAGAAAAAGAACTGGGGGTGTGGCTTAGTGTGAAGGCTGTGAGTTCATCCTTGTTATGACAAAAAAAAAATGTTACTGTTACCCCTTTTCTGATCTCACATCTTCACAAAGCTGTATCTTGCATCCACTTTAATTTCTGAGAGGCAAGAAGGATAAAGGCTTGTCATTAAGATCCAAAGATAAAACATTTCAGGGTTTTGATACTCGTAACACATTGATATTTTGCTTTTGATATTTTCCTTACATTGAAAATCCCATGGTTATACATACTATCAAGCTGTTCACAGCTACAAGTTTCTTTCTACATTTGCTTTGTGCTGGAAAATATTAAACCCAAAGGAAAACAAGGGCTTTCTTAAATGAAAAGGGTTTTTTGTCAGTGTTTACTTTCCCTTCACTGAACCAAATTAAAATTCACAATAAAAAACAAAATACATTGTACTTCATCATGTCGAGCTTTTACTTTCAGATTCTTTTCTTCTGTGCCAGAGCACTGGTAATAACTAACTTTGCTAAATGCATGACCACATGGCTACCTTGAACATTATCAGCCTAAAGAAATTCCTAGAGCAAGAGGAAATTCTTGGGGGTATGAAGGACTAGGATCAGGAAATGAGCAATCGCACTTTTACTCTTGTTACTCATTAGGAAGATGATGGTGGTGACACTGCAGTGACCCCTGCAGGGAAGATTCTTACTGCAGCTGTCAAGTGGAACATCACTCCTTTCATTAAACAGCTGGGGCTTTTTCCATTTTTCCACTAATGCATGTGAACTAATAGATTTCTCCAAAGCTAAATAGTCCACATTTATTTTGAGGTTCCAGCTCTCTGCATGAAAAATCAATATGAAAAATAAATCACAGAATAAATTCAATTCCTTACTGCCATTAAAATCCAGCAAAATAACAGAAAGTAAAGTTTTTGTTTTTCTTTGGTTTTGGTTTTGTTTTGCTTTGCTTTGCTTTTTGCCTTGACACCTACACTGTTTTACCAGAGAAGGGGGTAATTGTTCCATTTGTTCTTCAAAGAGATTCTGTGAAGCTTCTTTAGGGCTGCTTCTTCCTGTGACTCCCTTATTCCACTCTGTAAAACCTGGGCATCATAGAGGGATTTTTCTACACTACTAGAGAGACTGCTTTCGCTTGACTTAAGAAGGTTCACGGTCTACATAATATAATCCAAACTCCAGTTACCATTCTTCTGTTTCACAGTGAAGCTCTGTAAGATTGTTAGTGAAGCTGACCAAACTCTCCTTGAAACTATTTCCCTACTCCCTTGTTAGCTAACATCATCTCCTGTTGACCTGAATTTCTTCCTACCCCTCGCTCGCTTCTTCCACATTTTCTCAAGGTTTATATTTGTTTACTCCTCCTATAATGTTGGCTGTCACAAAGTTTCTATCTCTGCTTTCAGTTCTTCTTTTCATCACAGACCTGGTAGAAACACAGTTTTAAATGCACCAATACTGTGTTGACACCAAAACGTACTTTTTTTAGACCAGAACTGTCTACTCAGATTGGCAGTTTCTGACAATATTATATCTGTACATTGGTGTCAAACAGAATCCCCTTCACCAAACTCTATAGAAACAATAATGAATAATCATGTTTCTCAAAAATCTGTTGTTCTTATTCTCCTTTCTCAATATAAAATGCCACCAAGACCCAGTCACCCCACCCAGAGACACGGTGGTTGTCCCAGACTCCTCGTTACTCACCACATGCAATTGCCAAAGCCTGTATATTCCACTTGCTTGGTGTTTTGAAGCTCTTAGCTCTATTTTACTTCTGTAATTGCATTGGTCTGTTCTGCTTCAGATCACTAGTTACAGACATCTTATAGATGTAGTAAAACACTACATTTTGCTCCTGATGTCTCAGGCTTTGAGACCAATCAATCCATTGGGTCAGTCATCAGGGCGAAATACTGATTACTACATTAAGCAGAGAGTTTGTCTTGGACATTAGATCAGAATTTGAAGTACACCCTTGGTTTCCAGCTACCTAACAATGATAAGCAGCATTTTACTTGGCCAGTATTTGAGCTATCATGGGTGTCACAACTCTTGTCATGGTGAAAAATCTGAAAAGCCACAGTGGAACACAGTGGAGAAAACCATAGAGTGAGAATTGAAACTGTGATCTGCACACAACCATATCTGCCTGTAACTCAACTTCTCATGACTACCTCTGTGAAAAGGCTCTAAGATCTCCAAGGGTATTTTTAAGGATAAGAAGAGAACCGATAACTGAGTCCTATCAGACTGTCATAAAACATAACTTCTCTTAACTCACACAACCAGATAAGTGATTAATGTTTTAGGCAAAAGGTTGGATTAAAAGTTATCACATAGAAAAAAACAGAAGAGGCCTTAACTATTTTAGCTTAACTTGTAAACTAAAACTGTCTGGCAGTTTAGTTACAATCAGTGATTTATTGGCATTTAAGAGGGGAAATAGGATTTTTCCCAAACTAGCCCAATATTTTTCTTTTTTTACTAACCATGCCATTGAAGACTGTTGATTGACACTGTTTAACACAAAGTAAAATTGAATTTCTATTTCTTTTATTAGGACATGAAAAGCCTTGGAAACTGAATTTGATCAAATATTGTCATTTATTTTTAGAATTATCTGCTTGCTCTAGCATGTATGATTTCTTCATTGATCATAATTTCAGTTTTCAACAAATCATCATGAGTCTAATGTTGCATATGGTCTTTCTATAAATCATCCAAACATTCAACTTGTCTGTCAGTTAGTACATTGTGGGTTTTATCATTTTTAAGCATGTGTAAGGATCAAGATTTTCTTTAGCATTGTCAACTGCTGATTAACACCTAAGTCCATGAATTGCCTTTTAATATTTGGATACCAAATTGAGTTATAGATCAAAAATCTGGGACTTATTTTTTCTGAAGTTCTACTACAGTTTTCTTACATAAAGTACACTATCATTCCATTATCCATGCTATCCATCCATTATCCAGGATATGGAGTTAACCTGACTGTTCCTAAACAGATGGATAAAGCAAATATGGTTTACATATGCAATGGAATACTATTCACCCATAAAAACTGGAGTCCTGTTAGTTACCATAACATGGATAGACCTGGAACATATCCTGTTAAGTGAAGTAAGTCAGGCACAGAAAAGCAAATGTCACATGATCTTATTCATATGTATACTCAATTCACTTTATAAAAGTTGAAAGTGGAATAGTATTTCCTAGAAACTGGCAAATGGAAAACAGAGAAATATTGGTTAATGGATGATGTTATGTCTAGATAGTAGGGTTGAATTCTGATATTCTGTGTCCCTGTTGGGTGAATATACTTAATAATAATGGCAGTTTACATCTCAAAATAGTTAAATGAGATTTCTTTAGTGTACTCACCATAAAGAAATGATAAAATTTAAGTTGACATAAAAATAATCATGATTTGGCCATTACTCAGTGTATACATGAATCAAAACACCACAACTGTACCATATAAAAATGTATAAATATTGTGCATCAATCAAAAATATAATTAATTCTCAAAAAATATTAGATACCTTCTTATCTATTCCTGGATATCTTGTTTCAAAATATGTTAAATAAATACATCCCTCTTCTTAATCCCTGCTGCGTTATTCAAGTTTAGGCATTTATTAAGTTTCTGCATCGCAATGATTTACTGCTAGTCTCTTCTCCTTCCATTGTTCATACATTTTTCAGGCTTCCCTTTCTGAACCATAAACATTGCCATCCTGCCTGTTTCATGCCCCTATTTTCCCCACCCTGGAGAGTCCACCATCACTAGTGAGGTAAGATTCAGATCTCTTGAGAAGGTATCCATCGCCTTCCTGATCTCACCCCCAAGAGCTTCCTCCGGTCCTCGCTCTTAACTCTGCTCTGGCTAAACCAACCTGCTCAAGCCTCCCAGAGCACACAGAGTGAGTCTAAGCCTGCGTGGTGGTGACTGTCCTCCTCTAGCTTCTCAGAATGCCTTCTTTCCTTTCTCCATACTTAAACACTTATACATCCTCCCTCTCTCTCTCTCTCTCTCTCTCTCTCTCTCTCTCTTTCTCTCTGTCTCTCCTCTTTGTGTATGTAGTTTTACTGGGAATTGATCTCAGACCCTCTGCACTGAGCTGTTTCCCAGTTTTATTTTGAGATAGGGTTTCCTTACATTTCTAGGTTGCCCGGAAAGGGCCCAAATATGCTCAGCTGCCCAAAAAACTAGAATTACAATCATGTGCTACCATGCCCACCTCTTTCTAAAGATAGCTTATGAGGCTTGCCAATGAAATACGCTAGGAGATTTGCTCAAAATTGTTATCACCAGCATCCCCATATGAACACCAAATAGCTTGTTTCGTTTGATCCTCCTCTTTGGTAGTAGTTTATTTATTGCAAAATTGAGGAATCAAAGAATCATCTCAACCACCCAATGTAATCTCTGATATATGAGAAGCATACACAATATTTGTTGAGTATAAGCAGTGTATATAAATAATTATATAAGAAAATTTATGACACATATCAGTGAAATCACAGAGGAATGCCCAACTTTCCAAAAGAAGGTGATGTTTTATTATGTTACATCTGAAGTATTGGTTGGATATCCAAAATGTACTCTCGTTAGGTGGCTGGGCTAGGGATATAGCTCAGTGGCACAGGGCCTGCCTGGCTAGCACGAGGTCCTGAGTTTGATTCCTGGAACCAAAAAAATCAAAAAACAACCAAGAATGGTGACAACTTAAATGCACGTTCACAGAGCCACACAGGGAACAAAATAAACAGCAAATGAAAAGAAAACATTAAGATAGATGGAAATAAGGATTCAAGAACAAAATGAAACATTGAATATATTGTCCTTTAGAAATATGAGTGAAAAAAGACAATATTGAGAATATTGAGTATACATCACAGAGTATTATAATGATGAATGGTATTTTACAAGTTACATGAGGTACTTTTATTATTATCATTTCATTAATACAGGACATGAAAATGTTTTATGTTCCCCATTAAAAAATAATAACTTTAATACTATGATCTATTGAAAAAACCATATCTTGCCTCTCACTGCTTCCAAAAAGGAGAAAATTAGTAATCCATTTATTATCACAAGCTAATCCTTTAAGTTTCACATGTAATAGAACAATTTCAATTCAGATACTTTAAAATTTTAATTTAACACAAGCATAGAAATGCATCCTTTAGTGCCATTCAAATGCCATTTGCTTAGGCAGCAGCTTGGGAATCTTTCATTTGGAAAATCAGAGTTCTTCGGTATAAGATTGTATTGTCCTGTGACTCAATTTTATTCAGTAATAGCATGATTTAGACCCATGATGGGACTGATACTGCTGTGCATCTTAAAAACCATTGGCGCGATTTATCTCCACAGTCACCTGATTTAGTATTTCAGACCTCTTACCTAAATATGAAGTTGGGGACGACAAGGACTTCTTCCCTAGTGTCCATACTGTGACATGGTACTGAGCTGTCTTCATGCTGTCCCTACGCACCCACACCTCATTGCTACTTAAATCCTCAGGAATTCTAGGCCTCCTCTTGATGTAGCGTAGATAAGACAGAGAAGGTCCTTTACCAAGGGGCGATTATAAAAAGAGCCACTGACATGGAAGTTTAGAATACATGGTGAAAATTTTCTGGCATTTTATACCAAAAACAGATATAAAAACAAACTTTGTCATTGTTACTTGAAAGTTCAGATTTCCTTACAGTGTGTCAGGTCCTCGAAGTGGACTAGTTACAGGGGTTGGGCTTCACTTTTCTGTCATATAAGATGCTTTGTCTCAGGGAAGCAGACGCTGGGAGCCAACCAGCCTGCTTCTACACTTACCATCTCCTAGCTGGGCGATTGAGCTTTCTTTATTTTCTGTGAAATATGGACATAATACCCAATTCCAAATATTGTTATAAAGTTTTTAAAAGATAGGCTGTGGGGACTTTCAGATAGCTTGTAACTCAATCTTTGGACTCATACTATAAAATACATTATCAACCTGGGCTGAGACCATACAAGTAATAAACCCAATATCTCTCTCTGAAAGCACACATGACTTAAAGAAACAGGCATGTAATGAATCATGGTGATCTAGGTGCCAGCACTATTGTGGGTATTTAGGGAAATGTATGGACGGCAGCTCAGAGTGCTCTATCAGCTGTGGGGGTGAGGTGCAAGGCCTACCGGGCATGGGCTGTTTAGAGAGAGGTACTTGACTATGTCTAGGAAAATGGTAGCCATTGGAGGAGAGTGGCAATTCTTGGGTAGGGACTTTTAAAATGAAGAACCTACCAAGCCTTTAACTCTCTAGTATGAAAAGCTGTAAGTTGTGCTTTCTTACCTGAGTTTTTGTTCTCCGCAGTGCTCATCATTTCATCTGGCTGGCTTTGCCTGAGGAAGTGAGTCAGGTGCAGTCTACCAACAATTCTTAATCGTAATAGCACAATAGTATACTATGCTATCCATGCAGCCAGTGAATGGGGAAAAAATAGAATGTTTGGTTCCAAAGGGAAGATTTGTTTGTTTTTTAAATACCAGTTATTATCACTATCAGGTAATTCCTAATACCTGCTACAAATGTCCCCCTACAAGTATAGTTCAGATCTTGCTATTTGAGAATAACAAAAATTCATACACATCTGTAGGTTTTTGACTGTCAGATAATTCACTGTATTCTTCTTCTCAGAATATGATGGTAATTACATGTTGTGAAAAGATCTGCTTGTTCCAATTTTGCCTGCTAGGAGAAACTGGCTGACTTTGCATGTATAATATTAGAGGTCAAATTCTGTGAGCCCTCATGACACTACTTGCAGTTTAGTGTCACTAAATCTTTAAAAGGGACATTATTAAGATAATTTGGAAGAGAATAATAATTAGTCATAAAATGATAGCAAGCAAAGTGAAATTACAGAATTTTTTTGTTTTAATTGTGTAGTTTGGGCAAATAATGAGGAAGTTATCAGGAATTCCAGTTACTCATTAATCTTAGTTACTGAGTATCATTGATTGTTACCCAAGATCCATTGGTGCTGTCTAAACTAGTGGAAGATCAATGGTAAAGGAAAAGGATTAGACAGTTTGCACAAAAGAAATGTAAGTAGAAAATAAGCATGCAAGAAAAATGGTCATTCTCATTAATAAAAAAATATTCATTGCAAATCTGAGTTTCATTTTGCATATACAAAATTTGCACAGATTTTTCAAATTGTAATGTTATAAAGATAGCCCTTTTGTTTGTTTTTTCTTTTTTCTATTTTATGCAAAAATAAAACAAAATTGCATAACAAAATAACAAGAGAATAACAATAATTAATACACAGTGTACCATTATCTCCAAAGTGGTTACTCAGAGCATAAGACATCAACAAAAATCATTCCCTCTTATAAACAAGAAAACAGGTATAACACAAAATTTCCTTTTTAATTAAGAGAAACTAGTGGTATAGATTAAACAAATTAGCATTTATAATGAAATGTTTTTGAAACAACAAAATAGGTAATTTGAGAACCCATCAGAACCTCTCTCCACTTCCAATTTATATGTCTTCCATTTTGCTCCTCATTTTTATCTATCTACCTTCCGTTTTTCATGTAAGAGAAAGTATGTGATATTTAAACTGTGTCTGACTTATGTAACTTAAAATTTTTCTCAAATTGTATGCTTCATGTTTATCCTTCTTTATATCAGAATAGTACATCTGTTGATAGACATATACACTATTCTAAGATCTAGCTATTATAAAAATGTACCGCTATAAACATGGGTATGCACGTATTTTAACTTTTGTGGGAGCATATCTAGAAGGAGGCTAGCTGGGTCAAATGAAATTTCTATTTCCACTTTATTTTTTTTAGGAATCTTCACATTGATTCCAGAGTATACGAGTTTACATTCTCACCAATAATGTAGAAGAGTTCCTTTTCCCCCACATCCTCACCAGCATTTGTTATTCTTAAAATTTCTGATAATGACTATTCTTTCTGGGATAAGATGGTATCTCTAAGTAGTTTTAATTTACAATTTTCAAATGGCCTATGATGTTGAATTTTTTTTTCATGTATTTATTAGCCATTTGCACTATTTCTTCTAAGAACTGTGTGTTCATTTTGGTTGCCCATTTACTGATCAGGTCTTGTATCTGGGAGAGTTTAAGTTTTTTTTTTTACTTCTTTATATGTTCTACATGTTGGTCCTCTGTCCAAGAAATAACAGGCAAAAATTTTTTTCCACCCTATAAATTGTTTCTTCACTCTGTTAATTGTTTCCTTTGCTGGCCAGAAACTTTTTAAGTTGATCTAACTCCCTTTTTTAATTTCTGGCATTATTTCTTGTGTCACCAATGTTTTATTCAAAAAGTCCTTAACTACTCCTATATCTTCTAGACTTGTACTTATTTTATCTTTCAGCAGATTACTTCTATTTTAACATTTCAATCTTCATTCCGTTTTGATTTTAGTTTAGTACATTGTGGGATACATGGTTCTAGACTCAATTTTCTGCATGTAATACTCAATTTTCTCAAGGAGGCTATCTTTCTTCCAGAATATGTTTTTGGATGATTTGCCAAAGATCAAACAGCTCTATGTTCCCGAAGTGGTTTCTGCTTCTTCTATTCTGTTCCACTGATCCACGTATCTCTTTTTGTGCAAGTATCATGCTGTTTTAATCATCATAGCTTCACAATATAACTTCAGTTCTAAGATTTGATGCCACATGCTTTTTCTTTTGTTACCCAGGATTGTTTTTGCTATTCTGGATCTCTTCCTCTTCCATATGAATTTTAGAATTGTTTTCTCTAGAACTGTGAGAAATGTCAATAGTGATTGTGTTAAGTCTGAAAATCAGTATAGCCATTTTGTTAACAGTACACCCCCAACTTATGAACATTTGAGTTGTTCATTTGAGTTGTGAACTTTCACAGGTCATTGTGTAAGGCTCATTTTGACAGATAACAATGAATTTGACTTATGAGAATTCTCCCAGAATAGAACTCATTCGTAAGTCAAAGATTTACTATATATTGGTTCTGCCTATCCAGGAACAGGGGATATCTTTCCATTTTCTGATGTCTTCATAAATCTCTTTATTCAAAGTGATGTAATTTTCATTGTAGAGGTCTTTCTTGTTTAGTTTAACTCCTTAGTATTTATTTTAAACCTACTGTGAATGGTACTGTTTTCCTAATTTATTTTCAGTGAATTCATTTTTAGTGTAAAGGAATGCTATTGATTTCTTTGTGTTGACTTGTATCCTGTTACATCACTAAATTTGGTTTTCAGTTCTAAGAGTTTTGGTGAAGGTTTTTTTGACTTCTATAGCTAAAGGATCATATTACATTCAAAAAAATAATACTTTGACTTCATTCTTTCCTGTATGTGTACTGTTTGTTTCTTTCTCTGGCTTCATTGCTCTGGTTGTTTCAAGGACTATGTTAACAAGAGTAGTGAAAATGGACATCCATATCTTCTCCCTGATTTTAGAGGGAAAACTTTCAGTTTTTCCCTATTTGATATAATATTGGCAATAGATTGGTCATAAGAGGCTTTTAGTAAATACAGATATGGTTCTTCTATACCTATTTTCTTCAGAGCTTTTTTTTGTATCATGAATTGATATTGGATTTTGTCAAAGACGTTTTCTGCATCAATTGATGGTTATGAAATTTTTGTTCTTGCTTCTGTTGTGTGTGTGTGATTAATTACATTTATTGATATTCATATGTTGAACCATTCTTGTATCCCTGGGATTAAGCCTACTTGTTGATTGTGTACGCTTTTTTTGAAGATTTGTTGTATTATGTTTGCCATATCTTATCAAGGATTTTTGCATCTATGATCATTAGAGATTGGCCTGTGATTCTCTTTCTCTCTCTCTCTCTCTCTCTCTCCCTCTCTCTCTGGATTAGATCTTTGTCTAGTTTAAGGATCTGGATAAAGTTAGCTTCTAAGAATGATTTTTGATGTACTCCTTCCCTCTCAATTTCATTAAAGATTTTGAGGAACATTGGTATTAGGTGTTTCCTGAAGTACTGGTAGCATTTGGCTGTGACTCTATCAGGTTTTGGGATGTTCTTGGTAGTGTTTTCATTACTGTTTGAATTTTATTGCTTATTATTATATTGGTCAGGATTTTTAATCTTTTTGGTTTGGTTTGGTATTTTATATGTATCTAGGAATTGCTCCATTTCTTCTAGGTTCTCCAGTATTTTGGCATACATGTTTATAAAATAGTTGCTAATAATTTTCTGGATTTTGGTGGTATCTGTTATGATTTCAATGTTTTCATTTCTAATTTCATTGATCTGTGTCCTTTCTTTCCTTTTTTTTATAAGATTAGCTAAAGGTTTGTGTATTTTGTTGATTCTTTCAAAGAACCAGCTCTGATTCATTGACTCTTTATATTGCTTTTTTGGTCACTGATTCTTTATATTGCTTTTTTAATTTCTGCTCTGATCCTTACAATTTCTTTCCTTGTACAAGTTCTCTATTGGATTGCTGTTGCTCTTCTAGGACCTGGCATCATTAGATAGTTTATCTGGGCTCATTCTGTTTTTGTGATGTGAGCATTCACAGCTGTAAACTTCCCTTACAGGGCTGTGTTGCACAAGCTCTGGCATGTTCTCATGGCATGATTGTATAATTCTAGGAACTGTCTTGTTTCTTCTTTCCTCTGTGACCTATTGATTATGTAAATGTGTGCTAATTTCCATGTTTGTATAGTTTCTGTGGTTTCTTTTGCTATTGATTTCTAGTTTCATTGCACTGTAACCTGATAATATACATGATAAAATTTTAATTCTTTTGTATAGACTTCAATGTGCCTTATTAATATGTGATCTATTTGGGGAAGTACCATGTACTACTGAAAAAAAATGTGTATTCTATTGTCACTAGAACACTGTGTATCTATTGAGTCCATTTGTTTAAAGGCTTCATTCAATTTTGATTTTTTTTTGTTTAGTCCATCTATTTATGAAGTTGAATGTACAATGATTTGGTGTATACATGTTTATAGTTGTTATCTGTTCCTTTTGAATAATTCCATTAATCAGCATACAAAGTCTTTCTTTGCCTTTTTTTTTTTTTGAGACAGAGTCTCACAATGTAGTTCAAGCTGGCCTTGAATTCACTAGATTGGCTTGGAAATGATAGTGGTCCTCCAGCCTCAGCTTCCCCACGTGCTAGTTTTATAGATATGCCCAACTTCTTTGTCTCTTTTGATCAGCTTTTCCCTGAACTTCGCTTTCTGAAATAGAAGAACAGCTATTCCAATTTGTTTTCAGGTTCCCATTACATAGAATATTGTTTTCTATTCTTTGATTTTAGTTTATAAATTTCCTTTTGTGTTAAATGTGTTTCTTGTATATAGCTATTACTGGATTTTATTTTTGATCATTCTGCTAATCTGTTTCTTTTGATTGGCAAATTGAGTCCATTACATTGATAGGTGTAATTGATAGGTATTGACGTATTCCTGTCATTGTATTATTTTCCTGTTGCTGTTTTTGTTTCTTTTCCTTGTACTTAACGGCTAGCCCCACCCGATACATTCATTTTATTGAACCTTTTGACATTGTTTGCTACATTGTCTCCCTCTAGGATATCTTGGAGAATTTTTCAGAGTATTTGGTGGTCATGAATTTCTTCAGGCTCTCTTTATCATGGAACTATCTTATTTCTCCATTAATTTGGAAAGGTAATTTTACAGGGTATGACAGTCTGGGTTTGAAGTTATTTTCTCTTAGAGCTTGAAACACTTAATTCAAAGCTCTCCTTGCCTTTAAAGTTTGCACTAAGAAGCCTGCTGTAATTCTAATGAGGTTTCCTTTATAAGTAATTGGTTGCTTTTCTCTAACATCCCTTAAGCTTCTGTCCTTGTGTTGGATTTCTGGTATTTTAATTATTATGTGGCATAGAGTATTCTTTTTCTGATAATGGCTGTTCAGTATTCTATATGCCTCATTATCTGTATGTTAAATTTTTTATCTGTGTCTGGAAAGTATTTCACTATTACTTCTGTAAATAGGATTTTTATGTCCTTTGTGCTGTCTTCTAATTACTCTTATATTAGTCTTCTTTGAGTTATCTGACAACTGCTGGATCTGTGTTTGTCATGTCCTCTTGTTGTTTATAAGGTGTTCCTCATTAACTGATTATTGACTGTAGTCCTGCCATCTACATCTGGTGCTGTCTTCATACTGGTCACCTCTGCTGTCCATACTTTCAGTTATGTTTTTAATCTCCCAGATTTCTATTCAGAGCTTTTGGTATTGACCTCCATTTTTTTCCATGCTGCATATTCATGTTTTGCTCCTATTTCTTTAGCTCCACTAGGTTTTTATTAGCATCTTTTCTCAACTCCCCAATCGTTTGTTTGTTTAGGGTCATTTTCTAATTAGATATATCTCCTTTCAACTCTCAAGCACCTTACTATTTTACCTGCACTGAAACCCTTTTGAATTTTCCCACTGCATGGCTCATGATTTCCTCCCTTTTGTTTCCCCCTGAACCAGCTTAGGGGAAGTTGGGAGTTTTGGGGGTGTCTTTTTTCCCTTTCCTTTTCATGTTTCTATTTTTTGTTTATGTTTGCTGGGGTTTACACCTTCTTTGGCCTGGTACCCAGTTCTTCAAGAGTGAGCTGCAGCATTGTTTGTGACACACAGGCAATCCAGACATTGGCATACAGAGGAAACCAAGTGACAGCAACAATTATAACACCATAGATACAGTAGTAAAGTCGGTAAGAAAAAGTGTCAAACATCAACTGGATACTGACAAAACCTAAGAACAAGGCATGAACTGTCCTTAACCAGAGCAAAGATGTCAGTGATCTTATAGACACTTAAACTACCTAGATAGTGACCTACAGTAATTCAGTACAGTAACGTGCTGATACCTACTGTCACAGCCATGAGAATCAAATGAGACAGCTCTGTAAACTCTGAAAGAAGGTTATGGAATTATGGATAGCTATTTTATTACTTCCTCTTACTTTTATTTCCACTAATTTCTGCTAGATGTAGGCAGAAATGCAAGACATCAAGCATATCTTTGGCCATCTCACCCTCTAAAGATCGTACCCACCAAATCTGGCCTCTTGCCATAGTCTACAGGCCCATGATCTTTCTAGCCTTACCCCATGCCTCCTAATGAATCCCAAAGATCCCTGATTAGTTCTTACCTTCCCCAAGCCTGTCACTCAAGGCTGGCACTGTCATAGTCTCTGTGATAGGTAGCATTTTAATCTGGGAGTTAGATTCTCCTATTGGGTGTGGATCTCATTTTCAATCAGGTCAGTCTTATGGTCGTCACTTCTGCCAGCCTGTGCTGTGCAGAACTCAGCAGCAGAGCTGGTGGGGGTTTGGTAGTCCAGCTGCTGTGCTCTTGCCTCCCACACAGAAGGTGCAGGGCCCGGGCTATTGGGGGGGGGGTAAGGCTTCTTTGCTCCTGCCTCCTGCGTGGGTCCCATGGTCGGGTAGCCCAGTGGCATGGTGGCAGGGGTGGGGCATGTGGCTCCTCTGTGTTCTTGCCTTCCCCGTGGGCTTGTGGAACCAGGGGCCTAGGAGCAATGCTGTGGGGAGGAGAGCAGGGCACCTGGTTCCTCTGTGTTCCTGCCTCCCACACAGGTCTCCAGAACCAGGGGACCCAGTGATGGTGTCTGTCCTTATAATATTGGGGTAAAATGTTGGGGTGAAACTGGTAGAGATACATATCTTTATAGCCAGTAAAATAGTACAAGTCTTCTGAAAAGTAACTAATAACATAAATCAAAAACCTAATGTTTCCATTCTGGGAATGCATCTAAAGGAAATTATAAAATAAGAAAAAAAGTAATTGGTATCAGGGTGTTTATTATAGCACAATTAATATTAAAACAATAGAAATAACCTAAATATGTAGCTATAAAATAGAATGGTTAACTAAATTATAAATTCATAGGAAGTAATATTAAATAACACTAAAATACTGTGGAGATATTATTAGAAATGCTTAAATATGTTAGGAAAAACAAAACTTTTGAACTTACATACACTCCGTATACACATAAATATATATGGGTGAGTATGTGTATGTTTATTTATAACTCTGAAGCACAGGTGAACATATAGAAATTTAGTGAAAGAGAATGAAATGCTAACATACTTTGCAAAAAAACAGGCTTTCTTTTAAATACTGGCTCCATATTTATAAATTGTTACTTCCTACACATTATTTTGCTTTGTTTTCTTGTATATAAAACACACATGCTCGTACTTACCCTGCAAATCCATGAGAATTAGAAGAAATAGCTCTGTAAAGTCCGAAAGAAGATAATAGAATTATGGGTAACTATTCCATTGCTTTCTCGTTTATTTCCATTAATTGTTAAAATAAATTTACTGTGAATATTTAATGTATACAACATGATGTTATGGGACACATAGAGATAGTACAATGATTACTCTAATGAAGCAAATTAGCATATTCATCATCTCATATAGTTATCTTTGTTGCTTTTGAGGCAAGAACAGCTAAAATCTACCCACTTAGCATGAATCCCATATACAATATAATTTTATTACTTATGGCTCTCATACAGAGACTGCTCAACTTGTTAGTCTTAAACATCTCATTTTTATTTTTATTGATTTTATAATGTTTTATAACATAAAATATATTTTTATTTGCTATTATTTCAAAATTATATTTCATACAGAAATATACGGTGTTGACCATACGGCTAACTGAAAGAATATAAATCATTATTTTTATTTATTTAATAATGAACATCTTCTAGTACATAGTTGCTAAATTTATTAGTTTATCTATTTAACAGATAGCTTTCACCAAGAGACAGCCATTTTTCTAGACATTGTATTCATTCAGGCCTTAAAACAATCCTGTGAGGAAAGCTCTATTACTATCCCAGCCTTACAGATAAGGACTGGTGTATAGAGCACGTTAAGTAAGGTTAAACTGGTCATGTCCATAGATGTGCTTAAATCAGCATTTGAACCTAGACAGTCTGACCTCAGCTGGATTTTTTCTGGGCATCAAAACAGTGAATATCTGAATCAAAACAGTGAATATTCAAATATCTGCTTTGCACTGTGAGAGACACAGAAACATGAAAGTGCCATCCATGATTTGGAAAAGATCATTCTTTAGGCATTAGCTACAGTCTCAAAACTCTGCTCCCTTAGCCTTGGACAAATGTCATCCATGTCACAACCAAATGCTACTCACAGAGACACCCCTCTCACTTGTAGTGATCTAGATTCTGATTAAAAATGTCTTCAAGCTACAATTTGACCTTTGTGGCAATGTTCTAGGGCATGCTGAAAAATTGTACATTTTGTGTGTCTTGATATACTGCAAAATTTGAAACAATTTTCTCTCTTTAAATATATATGTATATATACATATGTTCATATACCACATATATGCATAATTAACATTCCAACTAAAACCGTAACTTAATTCTTCAAACTATACCTGCTTGCTGTTAAATTACCATGACTTTCTCAGATGATTCTCTTCCATTTCTTTACAATTAAAGAATATTCTGAGACTATAAAGCAAATTTTTATAAATCTGAAAAATTATTATGTTACACTGGTTAAGAATGACTACAGAATCAGTCCAGAATTCAAACACAGGTGTTTTCCATGTTAATTTCAGCAAGCTTCTAACTCTCTTTGGATCTCAAGTTCCCTATCATTTAAGTGAAGTTTACCTCATAAAACTGTTAGAAATAAGCAATATAAACTTATAAAACATTTAAAAGATATTCAGTCTACATAAGTGCTCAGTAAATAATATTATCATTTTATTTGAACTATTTACCTGCAAAATCTGTCCTTTCTTGTTATCTGAAACCTAAACAAAATAAGGAATTATATTAAATTTTAAGATTGACATGCAACTAGAAGTTCTAGTTTTTAAGATTGTATGTTTTCATAATAGCTGAAATATTACTGATTAATTTTACAAATAAGTGTTACAAACTTGAATTACTATGTAAATGTATAGTAGTTAAATATTATACTGGTTTATGAATTAGACTTTGTATAAAAGTTTGTTGGGAAAAGTATTCTGCAGCTAAAAAGGAACATGTTGCTGGGGATATAACTCAGCAGCACAGCACCTCCCTGGCAAGCACAAGGTCCTGAGTTCAAGTCCCAGTACCAAAAAAAATAAGTAAATAAATAAAATTAAAATAAAAAAGGACATGCATAATCACAAAATATATGTGTTTTATACTGTGCTAACTCGTTCTGAGGGTTTACCTTTTTCAAATATGTTTGTTTCTTTTAATTTCTACCTCTCATTTAAAGCTTACTTGGCAGTAACATGTGCTGAAGTCACATTCTAAGAAAACATTAACTCCTTGTGTCATAGAGCACTATGTTTATGTGGATGATTCTACTTATCACCAGAGATTTAATCACCACTGCATTCCTTTCAAGATCCATACTTTTCTTGACAATAAGACTGATTAAAATGTGCAAAGACATTTTACTTATGGTTTGTGAATAATTTTAAATAAATTATCTGTTTTTGTTTTTTCTTTTTCTTGTAGTCATTCCCAACACAGCACTGCAACCCGTCAGCCTTCAGTGACTCTGCAGCGGGCCATCTCTCTGGAAGGGTATGATAATACACTATCTCCTGCTAACTCTACGCAAACTTTGAGCGTTAAAACATGTCCTTCCTCCTTCACCCTGTCTCCCTTCCTCCCTCTTCTTCATCCCCAACCTCCTCTTCCTTCCCTTTTTTCTTCCTCTTTCCCCTTCTCCTCTTTCAAGTTCTTCTCTCTTCCTGTCCCTCCCACACTCCCCTCTCAACAAACAACCATATGTTACATGCCAAACAGTGTGCTAATTACTAGATTTAGCAAGCAAAATAAGATCCCATCTTTCCTTTTGTAGAGCTCATTGTCTTTTGTGAATAACAGAAATGCAAATACGTACTTGCATACAATGTAAGCATCACACTGTGTAAGAAATATATATAAGGGTTAACAGAGGTCCAGGAGGGGCATTTGATAGAGAACAAGCATCAAAGGGGTAGGGGAGGAAGATCAGGGTGGCTTCAGAGAAGATGCAACTTTTAACATTGTTTGTGCTATACCCTCAGCCCCAGATACAACTCTTAAGCTAAGTGAAACAACTGTGTATATTTGACCAACAGCACAAGTTCATTGATATTCTTTCAAGAGAAAAGGAAAAATACTCTAACATTTATTGAGTAGTTTATTAGGTACCAGGTTGTCTCTCTCTCTCTCTCTCTCTCTCTCTCTCTCTCTCTCTCTCTCTCTCTCTCTCTCTCCCTCTCTCTCTCTCTCACTCTAGCTTATCTGACTTTATTTCCAAAATGTCCTGTGAGATAGTTATATTTTTTCTAAACCTTGGTTCTCAGAAGGGTTAAGTCATTTTCCTGTGGCACTTACATAAAAAGCAGCACCGCCTCAATTTGAAAGCTAGTCTGACTACTGTACAGCTGTGCCCTCTGCAATACACTATGAAAAGACTTTATGGAGCAGGAAAACACTAGTTACACAGTTAATAAAGCACATTGAGTCCAAGTTACACATAGGAAAGAATTTTCTAGGGTTCAAAAATGAGCTAGAATTGACTCTGACCTTAGAAGTCACTGTAAAGTCTCCTGTTTGGATGGTCTGGAAGTCTATGCGGATCCTATGTGGTTGAGGTGTGTATAGTAGAGGTAGAAGTGTGAACACAGATCTCAGGGTGCTTATTAGTCCACATTTTGGTCATAAATGCAAAGACTCCCTCTAGCAATGCTAATTAATAGCATTTCTTCTGCCATCCGGGGACAAGCACCACTGCTTCATTGGGGCAAGCAGCTCACTGAGACTGTAACTCAGTATAGAAATGAACTGAAGATACAAAGTTAGGAAAGGATGACTTAATTGGAAGCGGGAAAAGGAGAAGATAGCACCTCTGATAGGAATCAGAATAGGAGACTCCATAAAGGTGGAGGACATGTGGGTCCTTTGTCCCTGGCCCCAGTTTTAGGGGATCAGACACCCTTCCCCCTACCCAGAACTTGCCACAACTTGATTAGCTACTAGGCAACCCTGCCTACATCATTTCTTCCAGTGATCTATGTGTAGCTTCTTTCTGTCTGTTTACTTGGCCTGGACAAGGCCTTATTTCTGTGGTGAGTGATTGGCAAAGGGGGCACCTTATTCATGGTTAACTTCAGAGTTAGTAAGGGAGCATGTGGGTATCTATTGTAGTACTACGGTGATTCTAGAGTGGATAATACAGTGACGCTAGAGTGAATGCATGAATATGTATATGTATATATGTATGTGCATTAGTGCGTCCACGTGAGTACACACTGAATAGGAGCTTTCCCCAAAGTTGGTAAGCACCCATCTCATTCCTTTGCTTCCCCTGCATTCCGCTGGAGATGGCGCCTTTGTGCACTGGGCTTTCTCTGTACTCTGTACATTCCGGTGCCACCTGTGCTACGTGGTGCTTCTCCACATCTGATTTTTCTCTTTCTCTGCCCTGTCCTTGTATTGCTTCCAGGAGAATTTCTGTAGTAAAGTTTTTGCTGCTTCTAATCTGGGCTGGCTAGAAAATTAATGAAGCCTTTACTTTCTCCCCACCTTACAGACTCCTACTGCTACATTTTCTAAAGCTATTTCCAAACCTTTTCTTTTTATTAGCAAACTCTTATTAACAATGGGCTAATAAGGGTTTTTTTATGTATTCCACTTAAGATAAATGCATTATTTTGTAAATATGACCACAAATTATGATTCTCTGATAAACTGAAATAGTCAAAGGACAAAATAATATAAAACTCAACAACTTATGAAAATAGAAGCAAATACATACTAAAATTTTAATAAGTACTAGCTCTCAAAGTGTTCTAGAGCAAAACAAGATTTATTTTTATAATCTAGATGTGTTTATGTAAAATATTTCTGAATGTAAAATAAAACATTTGAATCTGAAGTAATCTCTCACTGCTGAAATATTTAGGAGAAAAAAATTCTCAGAAATTGTCTGCAAAAGCCAGAACATTAAAGCTCTGTGAGCCCAGCTGACTATCTGATAGAAATATAATGTCACACATAATTACTGTTACTGAACACATAGTGGTATAGTTATTTTTTATTTTACTTAGACCAAGGAATCCTTAGCAGGTTTCCCATTAAGGTGTTAAAATGTTTACTGAAGGTAATCAGTTGAAAATGAAAATCCTATTCTTGCAAAACTCTTCAATCTAATGCTTTTGTGGAAAGCAACTACTTATGACATTTTTTAAATGAATGTAATTTAAAAGGCCATATATTGACACAATTTTCACCTAAGTTCTTATTTTCCTGACACAAAATAAATGGAGATATTGCCAATTTCTAGTTACTTTGATCCATGGAGATAACATAACTGTTTAATTGAACCCTCTACTTTAGAGTTGCTGCTGTTCTTAAATTAATATCTGAATCATCTGTAACTATACCAGGCAAAATGAAGCAGAATAATATCCCCATTAATAGTACTTCTGTGATTTGCATTGAACTTGACAGATACCACCTACACCTTAATCCCTTCTTCCTCCTGTCATTCCATTAAAAAGAAGCTAGTGGAATTTTAGAAGGGGCATGTCTCACAGTAATAAAGGAAATGGAAGAGTATCAAGGATGAACATGTTACATTTCTGGATAACTAAAAGCTAATGGAAGAATATTGAGGAATGATGCAGAAAGAAGTAGTCTCAGTTTAAGACCACTCATGTACTGCACACCCCAAGGGCACTTTCACATTTTGGACAGCAGTCACTCTTGTCTTTGAAGATTTACCCCAAGTCCCCATGGATTCTCAAAAGGGAAGACAGTACTAAGCCTTGTAATTAGTGCTTTTTCATCTTAACCAAGTACTTATTAAGCACAGTGGCCATAACTTTAGCAGTTAAAACTTATCAATTGTTTATTTCTGGAGTTGCTTATTTAATATTTTCAGACCATGATTGACTATGGGTAGTTGGAACTACAGAAAATGAAACTGCAAAAAAGGGCAAACTCCGGTATTCTGTGTGAGTGACATCTCCTAGAGGAACATTTCCAGAGATTTCACTCAGAAAGCTCTTCCACCGTGCAGTAGCACTGCGTGGAGAGGCTTCAGCTCAGAAGAGAGCAGATCTGCTGAGCAGGACACTGGAACTCTGAGACGTCAGGGTGGTGACATAGACAGGATGGAGAGCAGACTCTGAGAACAGAAATAGTTTGCACTAATATTTTAGAGTCAAAAGTTTCACTTCTTTAGGGCTGAGTGTTTAGCTTAGTGACACAAGATCCTGTTTGGCAAGTGTGAGTTCATGAGTTGGATCCCAAATACCAAAAAAAAAAAAAAAAAGTTTCACTTCCAGACTTCTAATAATATCCCAAGATAGGGGACTAAACTGGGCTCTCTCTAGCTAGCCTTTGAGGGAAGTTGGCTTGAATCATCTCTACCCACACACTCAGAGAGAGTTAGCATCAGTCCTCACCTTCCTTCAATGTAATTGTGCACTCTGATCCCCAAAGCCCTGCTAGATAATGTCAGAGAGGAGTCTGATATGCTGATTAATGCACCGAATTGCAAATGTGCCCTTTCATACTTAAAAGGAAAGGATTATTGTAGGTTTTTAGTTGCTAAGGTTACTGGTCAAAAATCAGAGCCATTATGCTCCACAGAAATTTAAGTGACTGTACCAAAATAAGGAGGGAAGTTGGATTAAGTGGAGAGGATTTTTGTATACCTCTAGAATGTAAAAATACTATATTCAATTAACACTCTTCTCTTTATTTTGCTCTCCTTCTATTTGAAGTTTACTTATAGACAATGTTTTAAATAAAGACGATGAGCAGTTAGCTGTGTTTGATTTTTAGAAATGCTCAGGAGAAATCAAATTTCTTTCCCCTAAAAACTATTTTTGTTTGTAATTTATAGTTCAGCAAAGACAGGCCTCTCTGCTGAGAAGGCTCTGGGTGAGAATCTCTGTCTTACTCTTATAGCCAGGTCATCTGCTAAAGGATCCTAGCTGACTGGGAAGACTCAGGAGTTTGCATGGCCTCCTTCCACCCTGTGGGAGGTGAACCTGCAGAGTTTAAACCTCAGTGGATGCTTTAGCATGATAGGTAACCTCAGACCATATCTTCCCCCAGTTCACCTTCACCATTTCCTTTTCATTTCTCATGCTGTCCAGCAGTATCCATCTCTGCTGTAGTGAGCTGTCACCTCATTTTCCTGACCCCCATTTCTATGGGTCTGCTACTGCTTTTTTTCCATTTCTTTAATCCAGAAAACCACCTTGTAATCTTCCTTGTTTACATGGGCATAGCTGAAAATATAAAAGGTGTCATCACAGCAAACTTTAAGGAATGCCAAAATTTATCAGTGTTACAAATGTGTGGAAACTGCAGAGACCTTAGAAAATATTTAGGGGTATGGATACATGGATTCTGATTCTCTAAAAGGGCCTGGATTTCTAACGCCATCTGCTATTGCCATAACAATGGTATAAAAACAAATGAATAAGCAAATTTTTCTTGTGTGTTTAGTTGTTAACTTTCATTATAAGTTGGCTGATTTCAAGGCCAAAACATTAGAACACAAAGTGTAGCCCAATATGATTTCTGAAGTATTGGAATGTTTTTCTTTTTGCAGTCACTGTAAAAATCCAGTTACATAAAAGAATGTTAATAAAAGTAGAAAGAACTATTAAACTAATTTCATTCACTTTGAAGTATATTGAATAGAAGTGTTAAGGAATAAGACCTTCACACTGTTGGCTTCTGTTTCACCTAGCAGGATCAGGACGATACTAGAAATGTCATACCAGGGCTGTAGTTCCCAAGAACTGCTGGAATATCTGTTTAATGTCTCACACAACAAGGGCTACTCATTGCTAAGCACTTGCAATCTGTCTTGAAGAGATGCCACAGAAACCAATGAGGAATTTGGTTTAAGATCTTTTAGGATTTTTTTAATAGTCCTTATTCTTGTGCGTAGTTGAACATCTATATGATTACTTATAATCACCATGTATACCTTTCTTGAAAACCATTTTGTTTTCTTAATAAATTGGCTTAAAGAAGACCTCAAAGGAAATTGTGAATTATCTTACTCCTCATTACTTTGCAATGAAACATAACCAGAATGATGCTGCCAAATATTCATCTACAAAATGTCATCTCTTAACCAAAACTCACAGTTATTAAACTAATGTGTCATCCATGACATTGACTGACATGGCACTGGAAAATTAGTTAATAAGTTTAAGAAACCAAGAAGGAATACAAAAACGTAACCAGTTCCAAGTTGGTTAGGACAAGAAAAATGAATACAGGGACCATTCTTCCATTATGAGATTTAGTTGCTCAAATTATAAGAAAGTTTCATCATCACAAATCTCCTAACCGTAGCACTGGCGCCAACCTCCTCATAAATTTTTACGTATCTGTCTTTAAATACTTTTTTGTGGTATCTTCCTAGTCCTAAGGCTGCATTTTCTGATTTATGTCTGTTTATGGGAGTAGAATGATGAACAAAGCAGGCCCCTTGTTCTTCCCTTAGCCTGGTAGAAGAAGGAGACATTAATCAAATGGTCACACAAACAAATGTAAACCCATGACTGTGCCTAGCTCTGTGAAAGGCGGGCCTGTGATGCCCTGCATGTCAGTATCAGGGGAATCTGACCACAGCGGGTTCATAGAAAGTTCTGGGAGGAATGAGTAGCAAGGTGTTAAGCTAGGCAAAAAGAAAGACCTTCATTAATTGTTGCACAAGCAATGATTACAAATCTGTCTTCGCATATTACTGAGCTGAGCACAGACAAGAACAACATGAATTCTGTAGCATTTTCCATTTAGAAATTTATAATAAGGAAGCTGACTCATGGTTGATTCCCTGTCTTCTCCAGAAATAACTTTCCTTTGCTTATCAGAACTGTGTCGTCTCTCCAGAGATAGAATTTTCTAAAGCCCGCCTCTGTTCAGTTCTGCTGTCACACTGATTGTCACTTGATGCATGTGGCTATGTATCTGTCTGTGTGCCAGAACTTTGTCTTCTTTGCCATTGCTGCTTCCTACCCACCCCTTCTCAACTGACTCTTTCCCTTGGTGCCTCTTGTAACTGGACCTCGGGTCTTTCAGACAAAATAGCAAACAGCAAGCAGTGGGAAATGGCCAAATGTGTGTTTATTAGAAAAAATAAAGGAGGAGAGCTCCACTAGTCAGAGAGGGATAGTCTATTAGGAGGACACCATTGCTATTTAGATCTACTGGGTTTTTATAGCTTTGGGGACACAGTGAACATGACAGGAAGCAGAGATACTCCTGATTATAGATAGGACTTTGATGTCTGGAAAGCAAGTTATTTTATTTGTATTTTACTTCCTCCAACATCTCATTTGTTTAAGGATCTGTTATTTTGTCTCTTGCTTTTTGGTGGTACTGGGAATTGAACACAGGGCCTTGTGCATGCTAGGCAAGTGCTCCACCACTGAGCTACATCCCCAGAAGTCTCTTGCATTTTATTAGGCCCTGGTAGTCTGTTCTGGTATGCTGATTTACTTAGGCCCTGACTTTTGGCTTACTTTAGCTTAGCTATTTGGGACCTGTGTACTATCTGCCTAAATTCCCCTATCTCCTGGTTTCACTAGTATTTTCTATCATTATTCCTATACTTTCCCCTCCTTTGCTCCATAGACATTCTTCCCTTTTTGTTTTATTCTTTATTCTCTAATCATTGTTTCCTTTTTCACTTTTATTTATCTCCTCTGCTACTTTTCACCCTGAAGTTGCTATGCTTATGTTTATATGAACCTTTGTAATTTGCAAAGATGTCTTTTGAAGATTGTACTATTTGATCCCAAGAGTACCTTTACAGAGTGGCTGGGTAAGAATCAGTTACCCAGTTTACAGATGTGACATAGAGTAAGTGACTTCCCCCAAGGTCATGTGTCTGAGAAAGGGAGGAGTTTGGGTTGCTATTTAAGTGCCTAATTCCCAGTCCTCCTAGTCTTACCACTAGACCAGCCCGCCCTAATAGTGATGCCACAGATATTCCAACCTTCTCTTTTAGTCTGACTGACAGATGTCCTTCCTCATTGCATCTTTTTTCATCCATAAAAGTGAGTCTAGACATAAGTCTTTTTCCATAGGGGCTATTTCCTCATCCATCATATGAGTAAATACAGCATCAGTCTCATCCGTATTTACTGGACATTACGTCTGTTCCTGGATTTAACCACTTATGAAGAATTACTTTTATGATACTTTTACCTTGTCTGTGACCTGGGAGAGAGCATGGTTGGGGAAAACAGGGAATTAAGAGAATTTCTTTGGGTATGATTTGTCAGCCTTTATTAGATTACATTTCTTGAGACATCCATCTCTATATATCCAAACCAAATCCGGTGTTTTTTCCTGCATACATTGTGAATCCCTCAGAGACTCTCAAATTCCATTAAGTGTTTTGTTTACTTCCTTCTCTTGACCAATTATAAGAGAATTTAAAGAAAGAGCACATCCATATTCTATGCTACAGACCAGAAACTACTCTACTGCCAGAAAAGAAGTCACTGATCTTTATCCTTTATTTAATCGCTCTGCTGATTTTCAGCTCTGGCAAATGTTTATTTCACTACAGTATGCTTTTAAAATGTCAATCAGAAAACTTTATTGACTAATGGATCACATTTGGCAAAAGCTCCTGCTGATTATGTAGAGAATCAGACTGATCAAGGAGGAGAGTGCAGGGGACAAACATCACTCATCCATGCATTCAATCTGTCATTGATTTAACTGATTATCCTTTTACCCATTCATTCACCTAACCACTTAGGGAACACCTCCTATGTACCAAACATTCTGGTGAGGTGTTTGAGAATATCATAAAGAAACGGGCTCAATAACTGCCCTTGAGGAGCTAACAGTCTAGGGGGAGGAAGGAAATGTTGAATATTGCAATCATTCAATGAGATTGTATCTGTCTAATTTCAGAACCAAAAACAAGCAACTATTTGGGGGCCACTAGTAGCATTGTTTAGATGTAGTTCCAGTGATTTTCATCAAGTGACTACTAAACCTAAATGCTAAAAGCACACCTTTTTCAATTTAAGGAAGTCTTGTATTAAAATGGACGGTTTTCCTTCTAACTGTAAGTCTATAAGAGTGATGGTGAACCTATGGCACACATGTCACAGCAGGCTGTTTATATCCTTGAAAGTTCTAAAGGGTTCAGCATCACTGTAGAAATCCATACTCTTCATTGCCTCCTCAGTTTTGCAAAGGAGAATTCTTCTTTCATCAAGCAATAGTTAGGAACTTTGATGAAAAATTGCATTTCAGTGTCATTGTTCTGTGGTAGGAAAATGCAAGAGCCTCCCTTCATTTACACTGCCTTCCCTGAACTGCTGAGGCCAGTGCTTACCTCAAGTCCATCTCCTTGGTAGAGAAACCTGGTTTCCCTTAAAGAACACAAGCATTGGCATTTATCTGAGTCTTTATGTAAATTATGGCTCCAGAAAGTACAAGCTGTATTGCCTGGATCTGTTACTGAGGTTCTCTGTGTCTCTGTTTCTTTAATTTATAAAATGTGGATTCATATATACTTCATAGGATTATTTTAAGAATGTATTTTTAAAATATGTAAATGCCCAAGGACTGCTCTTAACAAACAGTGGGTACTCAGTAGGAGTTGGTTCCTTCTGTCATCTTCATTCCTGGATGTGCTCTGCCCCTTTTCTTTCTGATGTGCTAAAACCTCTTCCTTCTCCTCCCACCCATACCCAGAAATCAAGCGACAGAGCCTCCATACCTTACCCACTTAACAACCATTGTCTGTGCATCTCTCATGCACCCTCAGGGTGACAGTACGTAGTGTGGAAGATGGAACACAGAGTAAGATAGCAAAACAAAGGAAGAAGAGAGTGTGTGTCCCATTCAGAAAGAGACATCTAGATCAGATACCCTGGGATGAGGGAAAGGAAAAACAAAGGAAAGGAAAAGGAAAAAAATATATAAATAGGTATACATATACACACACACACACACACAAGATAACTAAAATAATTATTTTACTAATTCTATTAATTCAGAGAAAGAAACAGTGCTGATATTGTTTGATTAATTTGGCATGCCTGTATCTGATAATCTGAACAACTCTTGAAGATAACAATGTGAAGTATAACAACTGTTGTTAAATTCCCATCATCTTGTCTTGAAATTCTATATCATTACTGTTTTCTGTTTTGGCTGTTGTTTTTGTCATTGTTGTATGTTTCTTTGTTTTTTGTTTTTTTCTGGGGTATTTTTCTCTTTAAAAAAAAAAAACCCAAATACCCTTCTACACCCAGAGAAGTTTCTCAGTGACAGAGTTTCAATAGTCACAGATATAAAAATAATATTTTGGGTAAAAACATCAACTCATTCTACCTCATGTAGCACATAGCAAAAAGAAGTCCAGAGCCCATGTGCGTGTATGCCGGTTCACATGCATACTGTACATGTGCTTCTTCCACACATCTGGGGTCTTCAATGACCATCATCACATTACAGATTTTTATAGGAGACTGATTCATAGTCATCAAAACTTTCGATTGCCTATATAGTATATGAAATCTCTGCCATGTGATTTAATGCTTGTTTTCTTCTTATTTCATGTTTTTTTCCCCCTACTTAGATTTAAAAACAAATTCCTTAGGAGTAGCTCTTAGGCCCTACCAAGGGATGGTTTGTAACCTGAAAAATAGAAAAATTAATGTTTCCTGACCAACAGATTTTCTCTACTTTCAGGCATTTCTTTTTAGAAGAAGTTCTAAGCCACGTTTTTCACCCCCATTTTTTCCCTCTCATTCTATTTGTATCTCATTGTAGTTACAGACAACTAGTAAGTATGAATGCTGCTGCCACCACTTTTTTTATTTAGAGAAAAAAAATCAAAACAGAAAGAAGAGTAGAAATAATACAGAATTTCTAAAAACAGTAAGAAATCACTAATTGATAAATTACATATTGTTATCTTAGAAGTAGCTGTTCAAGTTACAAAATCAAAGCATAAAAAGTGAACAATCAAATAATGACAGTGTAAAACTATTCAGTTTGATGAACTAACAAAAACTTAGCAGTATGATTATCTATCTTGCACACTTAAACATACATACAGTTGTATCCTTTAGAGTATTTTCTTTCCCTTTCATTATCACAATAGCTATCATACATTTTGGATCTTATTACTCTTTCAGTTTTTTATTATTATTTTTATACTAGAGAGACAATATATTTACAAATGTGAGTCTGATTTATTTCACTTATGAGGATAGTCTCCAGTTGCCTCCATTTACCTATAAAAGCCTCAAGATCATCCTTTTTATAGCTGAGTAATATTCCATTGTATAAAAATACCACATTTCCTTCATCCATTCTGTTTTTGATGGGCATTTGGGCATCTCCAAGATTCAGCTATTACAAATTGCACTGCTATAAACATGGGTGCACATATATCACTGTGACATGACCTTTTCAATTTTTCTGGGAAAATAGCCAAGAGGGGAATAACTGGATTTAATGAAACTTACAATTCTAGTTTTTTGAAGAATCTCCATACTGATTTACACAGAGGCTTCACCAGTCTACACTCCCAAAAACAGTACAGAAGTGTTCCTTTTTTCCCACAGCCTCACCAACATTTGTTATCGGTTGATTTCTTGATGGCAGCCGTTCTCTCTGGAGTGAGATGAAATCTCAGTACTGTTTTAATTTCTCGAATGACAAGTGATGGTGAACATTTCTTCATGTATCTATTTGCCATTTGCAAATCTTCATCTGAGAAATGTGTGTCCACCTTAGATGTCCACCTTTGGAGAGGATCTCTGAATTAGAGGGTTTGATGTTTTTCAATTCTTTGCATGTTCTGGATATAAGTCCTTTGTCTGACAGACTGTTGGCTAAAATTCTTTCCCATTCTGTGGGTTTTCTTTTCACTTTGTTGGTGATTTCTTTTGAAGTGCAAAAATTTTTTAATAAGATGAGATCCCAGTGGTTGATTCTTTGAAGTACTTCCCGTACGGTTTGCGTTTTGTTCATGAACTCTTTGCCTACCCCTATGACTCCAAGATTTCTGCCTCTGTTGTTTTCCAGTGGAGTTAGTGTTTCTGTTTTAATTTGATTCATTTTGACTTTAGTTTATTGCATGGTGATAGGCATGGGTCTAGTTTCCGTCTGTGGCATGTGGAAAGCCAATTTTTCCAACATCCTTTATTAAAGAGGCTATCCTTCTTCCATTGAACTGCCACCATTTTTAACTATCCTTGGGCAAGAATCTTAACTTTTCCAATCCTCAGTTTTCTTATCTTTAAATGAGTCAAATAATACCTAACTGCTTGGGAAACTGTAAGGGTTAAATATCATTAGCTGTTAATAAATCTGTCTAACCAAAAAAAAAAAATTTGTACTATGTTCATGTATGAAGAACATTAAGAATCATAATGGATGTTTTATTCTCTCTTGCTAATTTCATTGGTACTTTAATGTGTATTTTGATGGGTTGAATTTATATAGTTTACAAAGCTACTGGATGCCTATCACTATACAGAGATATTTATATATCCTGTATCTCCTAATATATAGGTACTAGTAATGATTTGGGCACAAGGAAAAACTAAAAACTACACCAGAATTTCTTACCCTTGGACCCTTGGAATAGAAAGGAGACAAGGTTATCAAAGGTCAAGCATTCTGTTTTATAGTACATACGGTTTTTGAAGAAAGTATCACTGTTATCTGTTCATACCTGTCATGTCACACATCCTTCTACAGGGCTGTTCTATAATTTTGTTCTACTTTTAATTCATTTGGGGACATCCTAATTTGGAAAAATAGGTTGACATTAGAATTAGATTTCTCAGATAGCTAATATATTACCATGTTCAAACTATCAAAGATCAGAAACAAATGCAAAGTTTTCCATAGCCACAACAAAGTCATGACCAGTATTCAATTCACCTAATTTCCTTTCCAGTGGAGAACTGGAGTGGACATTCCTCTGTATATCCTGTTTGAATTTCTTCATGTAGGCTTTATCTAGTTTTGTCTCCTATCTGGGATTCATGTGAGGTACATTGGCCCTTCAAGAAATGTGTGACCATAGTGCTAAAACATAAGTATTGTGTTTTAATGTGACATAGCTGAGCCCCAGGAAGCCAGAAGCCCGAGACACTGAGTTGTATGACACCATTGTGAGTCGCATACAATGTTGACTTTCTCTAACATATTTAAGATGATGAAGACACACTAAGAAGCAGGAGACAGACTCATTCAACCTTTTCCTTGCATTTTTTTGTTTGTTTGTTTGTTTGTTTTCTTTTATAGAGCACCTCCTGCTTGAACAGAAAATGATTTTGGAGAAATTTGAGGAGTTTAGGGGAGAAACAATGTACAATGTTAGAAAACACCCTACCCTGGATGGTGTTAACCTTTGACATACCCAAAAAGCCAATTTTTGCTAGAGAGCAAGAATTCCTTCCATATAAGCAAATAGAGTAGCGTTTTAAATTGGCTTTACATACACCAGAACACTCAGAAAAATAGATATTGGGTATTTTTTATGCTTCATCTACTTTCCTGCTAGACCATACTTTCTCATCTTTTTACTACCCCTCATTTTATTTATGGCTTCTAGCAATGCACTGTCTCTTTAATCAAAACAGATTCTTAGAATAAGTCTGTTTGCACTGAGATGCAGATGTCTTTATATTTTCATTCTAAAATCACTCATCAAGCATGTTCTTTGTGCCGTATATTTTGCAAGATATTAAGGACACAAAGGTAGAGACAAGGAAAGTTGTATTTGTTAATATTTTTTTAAGTACAGCTTATTTTTCAGAGTAGTTTTGGTTTCACAGTAAAATTGGGCAGAGAAGCAATCTTCACATATACCTTTCCCCCATGTATATGTAGCCTGCCCATTATCAACAACCCCACCAAATGGTACATTTCTTACAATTGATAAATCTACATTGACACCTGACACATCATTTTTATTCAGAGTTCACAATTTACATTAATGTTCACTACTAATATTGTACGTTGTATGGGTTTGTAAAGATGTATAATGACATGCACCTGCCATTATAATATCATACAGGGTACAGCTGGCCTTCTGCAAATTCGGAATCTATATGCATAGATTTAACCACTCCAGATTGAAAAGATTTTTAAAATGGTCCTAATGATGCCTAGATCATTTTTCTTCTTGTTTGCTTATTCCTTCAAACAATACAGTATAATAACTACTTATATACATATATATATACACACTTGTATAGTATACTTACATATTATATACTATATATATATTTATATACTATTATATACTATTTACTTTGTATACAAATAATTGAGAAATTATTTAAAGTATATGGGATTATTTATATAGGTTAAATAGAAATACTGTACCTTTCATGTAGCAAATTGGAACATTGATGTATTTTGATATGTGGTGGTTCCTGGAACCCAAATATGCAAAGAAATAACTATTCTTTTAACTATTTTAGTTTTTCGTTGCCCTAAAAAATCTTTTCTCTACTGATTCAGCCCTCCTTCATCCTCCACCCTGGCAATTGTCTCTGGCTTGGCCTCTTCTACAATGTCACACACATAGTGGAATCTATGAAGCAACACATCAGCTTCTTTTACTTAGTAATATGAATTTAGGTTTTCTCTATGTTTTTTCACGGCTTGATAGCTCAGCTTTTTAGTCCTGATTAGTATTTTATTGTCTTCTTATACCATAGTTTACTGCAGGAAATTTTAGTGGTTACCAAATTTTGGCAGTTTAAGTAAAGATAAAGATGCTATAACCATCTATGCTCTGGATTTTGTGTGAACATATGTTTTCAGATTTCTTGGATAAATACCAAGAAGCACAATTGTTGTATCAAATGATAACAGTATGTCTAGTTTTGAAGGAAAACATCAAGCCGTCTTCCAAAGTAGCTGCACCATTTTGCATTCTCATCAGCAGTGAATGAGAGTACAGCTGTTATTCATCCTTCTCAGTATGTGATATTGCCGGGGTTCTGAATTTTGGGCATTCTAACAGCTACATAGTGATATCACATTTTTGCTTTAACTAACATTTCCTTGGTTACTTACTATGTGTACATTATGTGCCATCTGTGTACCTTCTTTGGTGAGGTGTCTGGTAAAGTCTTGGCTCACTTTTGTTGATCTGTTTATATTTGTTTATTTTTTTAGTTTATTTTTAAATGATACATAAACATACCTACAAATAGAAACATGTAAAGTTTGATATATATGCGCATTGTTTCCATACACGTGCATATTATTCTTCATTTATCAATGATGAAAAATTTTACAATCCTTTCTTCTAATTTTTTGAAATGCATAGTACATTATTTTATCCATACTCGCCCTAATGTGTGGTAGCATGACAGAACTTCTTATTCCTATCTAATTATAAATTAGTATCAATTGTTGAGGCTTCCTACATACCTTCTCCATCTAATTTTCCCAGCCTGTGGCAACAAGAATTCTACTCTCAATTTCTGTAAGATGAATATTTTAAGATTCTACAGATGAGTGAAGTTATGTGGCACTTTACTTTCTGTGTTTGGCTTATTTTACATAATACAATCCTCTCCAACTTCATCTAGGTTGTTCCAAATATAAGGAATTTGTTTGTTTGTTTGTTTGTTTGTTTGTTTTAATGGCTGTATTCCATTGTGTATATGGAACACACTTTCTATTCCATTCATTGGTTGATAGACACTTAGGCTGTTTCCATTTCTTGACTGTTGTGAATAGTGCTGCAATAAACTTGGAAGTGTAGATGTCTCTTTGATATACTGATTTTATTTCCTTTGAGTATATATCCAGTAGTGGAATTGCCAAATGATACAGCAGATCTATTTAAACCTGCATACTGTTTTCCATAATGGCTTATTTTACATTCCCAGCAGCAGTGCAAAAGGATTCTTCTTCTTGCCAACATTTATTATCTTTACTCTTTTGATAATTTTTCATACCACAATGAATCAGCATCTCATTGTGGTTTGGTTTGGTTTGGTTTTATCTGTGGTGTGTGTGGTGGGGGGGGCAACTTAATGCTAAGCAAGCACTCCACCACTGAACTCTTCTTTGATTTTGACATCAGAATTTTGTAGTTTTCCTAGTCATTACTTGATCATATTTTTTAGATGTATATGTGTTTCACTTAGACATGTGCTAATATAAATATTATGTTTTGCAATTTCAGTTTCAATGTATTCATTGCAACCATATAAGAAACTATTGAATTTTGTGTATTAACCTTGTAACCTGGGCTTCCATTATAGATTAGTTTTGATAGATTTTTGGTTCTTGTTTTTTGTTCTGTTGATTCTTTTTTTTTTACATTTTTTTTATTTTATTTTAAAAGGGAGTAAAATTAAACACAACAAAAAAAAACAGAATGGGACATAAGAAAGCATAAATTTCAAAGCTAGACAACCAGAGATCTTTACTATCTGTCATATTGTCTCTTGTTTTCTTCCAAATGGTTTTCCTTATCTTTGCATATGGAGAGCTCATACTAAACAACATAGCCAACCTTTTCACAAGATGTGTAATTCACTAGCTCCCACTTGCTAGGCAGGGGGGAGGGGACAGGGGGACACAGGATGGGGGACAGGATGACACCAGATGTCTGATTCTCAGCCCACACACAGGCAGGATCACAGTCACCCCCCAGAGACAGGGAGAGTTCCTTGTTCTTCTGGCACCCCGAGTCAACCGCACGGTACAGGTCCCAAGATACCAGGGTCTCTCTCCTGCAGGCCACTGAAAGTCTGCCACACTCACCTGCTATTTCTTTCTGATGAATTGACCATTCCATTTCCAAAGTTCTGAAATGGCCAACAGACCACAGAAAGAATTCTCTTTAGGCTCCTGTTTGAAACCAGCAGCTACAGCAATCTGCTGGCCTTGCTTCGGGGCCACTGTTGATTCTTTTGAATTGTTTTTGTTCTGCTGATTCTTTTGAATTGTTTACTTAGACAATTATGTCATCCCTAAACAAAGACAGTTTTATTTCTTCCTTCTCAATCTGTATACTTCAATTTCCTTTCTTGATTAATTGTATTAGCTAAGAACTTTCATATAATGCTGAAAAATGAATGATGAAAAGAGACATACTTGCCTTGTTCTTGACTTCAGTGGGATAGATTTAAGATTCTCACCATTAAGCATGACTTTATCTGTGGGAATTTATAGATATTTTTATCAAGTTGAAGATATTCCTCTATTCTTAGTTTACTGAGAGTTTTCATCATAAATAAGTGTTGGTACTAAACACTGTATATATTTCAGACTTAACACACAAAGTGAATCAGTGGCTCAAGTGGAAGAAGCAAGCTTGCAAATACAGTATTATCATTTTCATGATTACGACCTTAGTATATTGGCTTATAATTGTCAATTTATTTTTCTTAGCTCCCTCTGTATCGTAAACTGAAAGACAAAAACTGTTTCTTTTCTCATGATAATTCTAGTCTAACTGGAAACCTCCTGAAATATAATGGAACCCTAACTAACAATTTGTAAATGAGTAATAAGGTAAAGTATTCTAATTGGGATAGTTGATATATGGTATAGATGAATTCTAAGGAAGCTAGTGTTAAAGAGAACAAATATTTTTCAGATATTCATGAAGAATAAGAGGAAGCTTGGCAAGATATGAGAAAGATAGAGCTGACTGTAGGCAGACAGGAGTACTCATGTAAAGACCAAGGGCAGGAAAAATTTAGGTGTCTGAGGAAATCTAGTAATTCAGAGAAAATCGAGGACTTTTGATGTCGTCAGAGTCTGGAGTATTTTTAGTATCCATATATGAGACTACAAATATTTGTTCAAGAAAAAAAGAATCGTAATTTTTCTAAAACCATTATGTATTCACCCCAGTGTCCAAAATTGGCTTTTAGATTTCACCATGGATAAGTAGTTAATAAATAACTTTAATAATGCTATGCTCAGGAACAGTTTAAATTGCCCATTAGTTCTAAAGATCTATGTCTGGGTAAAACTAGGTCAGTAAGAGAAATGAAATTTTTCTTTTAGAAAAGCTTAACTTTGAAGCAGTGATCATCCACTTCTTTTCCTGATGAAGCTAAAAACCAAATCATAAAATCCATAAAGGCTCAACTAATCATTGTGTATAGACTTCTCTGGAATTAGCAGGAAAAATAGAACTTGTAGCAGGAGCAACCTTCAGGGACATGTGTGTAAAACATCACCCAAAATATTCCCAGAAAAGGGGACAGTTGGACGTTTCTTTGAAAAGAAGATTTTTTAAGGGCTTAACAGCAGTTAAAGGTTAGTGATGTGTTTCTATATCTTTATATATTGTCCTTAAAACTAAATTTCATTAGTAATTAATGTATTCATGTTAATGTGCTATAATTTTTTTCTGTAGTAATTCTTACATAGTTACTGTAAGTATACGTCAGCTTCTGAAATTCTACTAGCAAGTTTTTTGGAAAGCAGTGCCCCTTGAATACTAAGCTAATTGCCCAGGCACCTGATAGCAGCTACCATAATGCACTAATATTACTAGCTTTTTACTTCAAATCCATTTTTTAAGGTCGCATGTCATTGGGGTTGGATCAGCCTAAGTGACTCCGTTTCCCTCTCTAAACTAGCGATACTCGTGTCAGTCTGCAGTGACTCAAGTAGCCACTACCAGAGTATGGTAGCCTCGTAGGGCTGTCTCAACAAATCTCAACAAACTGCCGCAAGTTTGCTGACTGAAACCACAGAAATTTATTGCATTATGGTCCTGGAAGCTAAAGCCCAAGATAAAGCTGTCAGGAGATCCTTTCCCTGTGAATTCTGTTGGATAATCCATCCCTGTGCCCTTCCAAGCTTTAGGTAGTTTGTTGTCAGTTTTAAGTGTTCTTTAGCTTTCCTCTGCATCACTGCAGTCTCTGCCTAGGTGGCGCATGGCATTCTTCTGGCATATTGCTATTCTTCTATGGTAGTCTTCTTTTAAGAAGACCAATCAAACTGGATGAGTTCACTCAGCTCCAGTATGACCTCATCTTTAAATATTCATACTACACAATGAGCGTGTCATATTCTTAGCTACTGGAAGTCAGTCCTTCAATATATTTTGGGGGAGATAACACAATTTAACACACACCACAGAATGTAAACCTCTCAGGGACAGAGAGATCTTTACATAATTCTATTCCCAAGACCTAGTCAGCATCTGGCCTAGTAAGTGCTAGGAACATCTTTATTAAATGAAGAAAGTATATGCAAATACTCTGTTGTCCTGAGAAGTGAGTCTGTGTTTATTCTATCCAAGTGTGTCTTCCTTCTCTTGTCTTTGGCTCATGTCTACTACTAGAACCCTACATTACAGTCATGTGAGAGTATTTACTTTTTTCCAAACTCCATTTATTCTCTTCTTTCCTTGGTGGTTTCCTTATCCTCCTCCTCTCCATCTCAAAATATCAAATCCATACTTTCTTATGTTATAAAGTGTATAACAAATGTTATACATTTGTGATGCATGTAAATGCATGTTATTATAATTATGTTTATGTACCCTCCACCCCAACTACAATGAGAGTCCCATCATGTGAGGAACCAACTTATTTTCAGCACTAAACACAATACCAGAAGGGGATTTATCTTGCAAACATAGGCAAGGTAAATAAACCTTATTTCATTTTTAATCAACAAGTAATAATTATAATGTATGTACTTGGTGTACCTACTAATATTTTGATACATATATTCACTGTGAAATGATCAATTCAGAACAGTTACCATATCCATCATCTCAACTATTTATCAATTTTTTGTGGTAAGAACATTTAAAATCCTCTCTTTTTAGACCTACAATCATTTATTACTAAAAGTAAGCCAGGTGTGATAGTGCAGTCCTGTTATTCAAGCACTCTGGAAGGCTAAGGAAGAAGAACAATTACAAGTTCAACTCCAGGCTAAGCAAATTTGCAATTTAGTGAAAACTTGTCTCAAAAAAAATGTTAAAGGCCTAAAGGTATAGCTTATGCAACTCAGTGCAAAAACTCTATGTTCAACCCCTCATACCACAAACAGAAGCTCACTTTTCTCTCTGATAAAATGTCAGACCTATCCCTCCTGTCTAACTAACTTTGTACTTCCGGGTTAAGTGGAATAACTCAAACACAAAAAGACAAATACTTCTATGTGGAATTTAAAAATGTCAAACTCATAGAATACAGTGTAGAATATTGGTAATCAGAAACTAATTAGGGAGTAGATGGTAGGGAAAAACCAAAGAGAATTTTATTCCTCAGAGAGTATAGAAGCAATTGGAGCTTTGAAGAAGGGAAATGAAATGGTTGTGCTAATTTTCTAAGACAATTTCTTTAATAACAGCATGGAGAAGAGAGTTCAGGGCTGAGCGACTATCAGGAAAATCATAGTAAGGGCTGCTGGCAGAGTTCCAGGTGTAAGACATTGTGGCACTAAGCCTCAATAATACAGGATGTGAGAGGCATTTCTGATGTAAAACTGACTATATTCTTTGACAAGTAGAAGTTCTAGGTGAGTAATAGAGAAGGAAAATGCAAAACATTCTGATTTGTGGGATTCAGCAGAAATCATTAACCAAGATAAGAAATAAAATGATAAAAATATTCTGGGAAAAGATAATAATTTCATTGTGAAGTACTTAAATGTCATTTTGGAGTAAAGGATACTTATCTGAACTAGGCATATAGATCAGTGAATCATCAATAATGAAAAACATATGACAACTCACTTATTGATTTATTCAAGAAATAGTGAGGTCCTGAAATCTTCCAGGCAGCATGCTACATGCTAAATGTGGAAGGAATTCCTGCTCTCTTAGAAATTACATTCCAGTGAGGAGTGGGAAAGGAATAAACAATAAAGTGATTTCACTATAAGATACATATGAAGGAGATGTACATCAGGTTATTACAGAAGATAATGACGCAGAGGACCAATTTAAGTGGATTGCTCCACCCCTAAATAAGAAAAAGTAACTCTTCAAAAAGGAGCCACAGGAAAGGGTAACGGAAAAGGAAGCCAAGAACACAGGTTTTGGGAAAACCACTTATGATTAGCAAGCAGATAAAACGAGTCCTTTAAAAAGACTAAGAAGGAACAGAGAGGTAAAATGGTGAATTCCCTTTGACAAGAGGTTCTATAACTGGTCCACTCATTACAATGGCCACTGAACATGTGATGACTATTCAGTATAAATTGCTTAAAAGTATTTCATTTTCACAAAAATCTCTATTGTGGAAATATGCAGAGGAACGGCTATAATGTCAAGAAATGAACAGAGGTCAGGTTGTAAAGGGACTAAAAATAGAAACCCTGTCTGTCCTCTCTACTTTTCTCAAGGTGAGTCCTACTTTTTGACTAGTCCAGTGAAATTATGATTTAGAAATGGAAAGAAATTTACTTTTGTTAAGCAAGTATAGATAATACTAAAGTTGGGAAGGATTATAGCAATTCTATTTTCCATGATCACTTTATATATCTTATATTAGAATATAGTATGTGGAGAGTGGTATAGTACATAAACTGGTATTTAGAGAGACTATGTTCAAAGACACTCAGAGGTTAATGCTGGAGTCAATTCTGTAAAATAGGACTCATTGTGAAGTTTTTCCTGTGATAATTTCACTGTATCTAAATTAGCATTAAGAGAAGACCTGCAAAGCTTGAGCCCAAATATTTTTGTTTTGGTAAACCAGGCCAATTTTCCTGTATCACTAATAGCAGATTTATTCACTTAACACTTAATTGGAATTTTACAGTAACATATAGATGAAACTCAAAGCCATTTTTAAAATCTTTCATAAAATGTGTTTGCCTTAAACTTGGCGTGGTGGTAAAGGTCTACAACTTAAAGGTCAATAACTTAAGAGGTTGAGGCCAGCCTGGGCAATTAGCAAAACTCTGCCTCAAAAACATAACATAAAATAAACCTGGTCAGGAATGTAGTTCAATGCAAAGGTCCTGAGCTCAATCCCCAGTAACACACACATATTCACACACACAGACATGCACAGTTTTAGTCAAACTTTTAGAGAGAATATGAATTTTTGTCAAGCTTGTCGTCACATATTAGCTTTTTCTTATAGTCTTGTTTCTATAATATTTTCTAACATTATATCAATATTTCTCCAATGAGGAAGCCTTGAGAACAAATGATACAACTATAAGACAATAGCCATGTAATGGCAATAGTTTTCTTCAAGATTGCTAAAGCTTTTTCCTTTTATAATTAACTACTTCTTAAAATATTCAAAGTGCAGTGGGAAACAGAAGCAGATCCCTGCCTTTATGAAAAATATAGTGACATATAACTTAATGGGAAAGTTCCAGCCAAAATATAAAAGAAAAGAAAAGCAGAGGGGTAATCTGTTTTCTTTTGCTTCAGAGATAAAATGATGATTTAAAAACACAATTATAAAAACTGTGAACATGTGAGACCAAGATTTAATTGTTTTATTACTTATCTTTTTGACAAACTTAGACAAAGGCAAATTGAGATGAAATATATTTGTTAGATGATCATATTTGATATACAAATAAATAACCCAACTATCTCAAGATCACACTAATTGAAACTGACCTACAGTGATTTATGTTTGCATTAAGAAAACTACTTCATTTACCTGTCTGATTTTATCAAGGATATAATACGGTACTCTCAAATGTATAACCAATTCCAGCATTCTCTCTAGAGAAAAGAGTTAAAAGAGTTTTTCAAAGTGTATAGGCTCGATCTTAATAGTTAAACACAAGCCTTTATTTTACAGCGTCACTTCACACTCAGTCCCTTGCTTTGCAGCAGGGACAGCTTTAGAAATGTTAGAATGTTAATGCAGCTACTTGCAAGCAAACTTGGAAAGTTATAGAAACAACACAGCCCGAAGTAAATACTTTAGGCTTACAAATAGTAGCTACTCCTGGATGCAGAAACATTCAAAGTGTTCACATTATCCCAGTACCAATCTGAATTCCTTAGCTTAGGATCCAGTTCCTCCCAATCTGCCTCTGTCTTGTAGGTTTACGCTAACTCTGATGTGACTCTCCATTTAGACCGGGAGACTCCCTGTTTTCCACACATATGATGCATATGTTCCTCTCTAGTCCTGAACTCAGGCTGTCTACTGAAATCCATATCTTCCACTTCTTTGTACATTTATGTAATTTCTACCCACCCTTCCGTTCTAGTTCAGATTTTCCCTTCTCCATGACTTAATCTTTTCCTTGAAAACAGAGGCCTTTCATTATCCATAACACTCACTAGTTTACAGTGTGGCTTTGCGCTGTTATTATTCTATGTGTGCCTATTTGTATTCCAGAGCATATAACCCCTAAAAGGGAAAGAAATGAGTTAGCAGTTACTGAGCACTTTCTCGATAATCTTAGTACTTAATGTGTAGTTTCAATTTATATTTACAGCACCATAAAATAGATATAACTTCACAATTCACAAAGACAAAAAATGAGATGCCAAAAAAACATATTAGCTACCTTTTAATTGATGCAAATATAATTCAAATGTAACTCTCTCTAGATCCACTGCCAATAGTGCTTTCTATTATCATGGTGCACCTTACTATCCCCGTCCAGTAGTTCTTCAACCTCAAGCAGTACCAACCCAATATGTATAATATAGACTAAATATCTGTGTGTGACTATTTTGCTAAAATCAGCCTACCCTGTGTTGCTTATTTAAAATCTAGAGCAAAGACCCTCCACTACAATACCATTGACTTGAGTTCTATTTTAACATCATGCTCTCAATAGCTGTTCAAGAAAATTTCTTCATTCATTTGACATTATTTAGCTAATTGACCAAATTAATTCTTTGAAAGTGAATGTGCTGTGCCTTACAGTCTTATTAAGATATAAGACATTAGTTATAATCAACCAGCACCTGTGAAGCTTTCTGTAGTTGACCTTCAATTGAAGACCTTTGCTATGTTACCTCCTCACAGTTACATTAACAATGTACATATTTCCATTGGGCTTAACAGTTTCCTTGATTTCCTGACTTCATCCTTTACTTAACAGTGTTGCTCACATGAACACATCTGTACTTACAGAGAAATGGCTTTGAAAAGGATCAGAGAGACTAACTGGCTCTTCACACATGGCTTCAGAAATTGAAACTCTATTATTGGGTTATCATGGCACTGAATCTGAGACTTAGGTCTATATGATCTGCAACTCAATTTTTGTCAGTATATCTAGGAGTGATGAAATTCATATGTTAAGGCTATTTTTAATTTAGAATGGAATACAGTATACATAATTGCTTACAACATGAGAACGTGCTAATTAACATATTGTTCCCATTAGGAAAATTACCACAGTGTATCGGTCAGCTTCACTGTTGCTCGTCTAAAATACCTCCCACATGCAATGTAAAAGAAAAGAAGTTTAATTTTGACCAAAATTTTAGAAGTCCTACTCTACAGCTAGTGAATTGGCTTCCAGGTAGAAAGATATTCAGTTCACAGCTGCTCAGAAGCAGAATGCAGTGGAAAAACCAGAGAAGATCAAGGACTAGGTAGAATTTGCAAGATCATATGTACATGACCCATGTCTCTAACTAGCCCCTCTTCTAACAACCCATTCAGCTATGATTCCATCAATGGGTTCACGATTGGATGAGGTTAGTGCCCTCGCAACCGAGTCACATCTCCAGTAGTCTCAACCCAGTCAAGCTGACTGTGATAATTAACCTTGACACATGGAAATATATTTTTACAAGCATACGCTTGGGCGAGCATGGACTGTGAGAGAAGACTATCAGTCACACCTTAGCAGTCACTCAAGCTAGACCTATCTCAGGTGTTACCCTGACCAACCAGGGCAACACACTCATGCCAGCACCGTGAAGCAAGAGCTGGAGCTACAGCTAGGGGTGGAGAGCACCCCTGCGCTAGAGAAGCATCACCATGTTCTTTCTCCTCCACCAAGTGGACTCTTCTCCCAGTATACTCAATGTCATGAATTCTGTTGCTAAAAAGTAACCTCTTCCATGTCCAAAAATGCTTGACTATTTCCCTGGGTCCTTTCTTCTTGCTTTAAGTCAAGATGTCAAAGTATATATGTATCTCTGACATCATCAAGAAACTATTTTTTTATTGATATGTGTTTGTAGCACAATGATTTGTCAGCTTGTGTTATTGACATATATACATATTGTATCTGCATGTGTTTTACTCCCCATGTCCCTCCCTCCCTTATTCCACCTTCCCAAAGTGTCCTGCTCTTCTCTACCGAGGCTACCTCCATGTTTCTTAATATTGCTCTTTTATTATTTTGAGTCTTTCATATTAGCGAGAGTGTGTGATATTTAACTTTTTGTGACTTGACCTAATTTACTTAGTATTATAGCCTCAAAATCCATCCATTTTCCTACAAATGACTCACATTTTTCTTTCTTTATGGTTTCATAATGCTGCATTGTATATATACCATATTTTCTTTACTTATAGGCATTTGGGCCACATCCATGCTTTAACTATTTAGAGTTGTATTGCTTTTAACATGGATGTGAATATATCACTCTCTAATATGATGGTTTTAGCCCTTTCAGCAAGATACCCAGAAGAAATATAGCTGACTCAAATATAAATTCTTTAGTTTTTTGAGGAATCTCTATTCTGATTTCCATAGTGGTTGTACTAGTTTACCTTCCCACCAACAATGTAGAAGAGTTCCTTTTCCCTCACAACCTCACCCACATTTCTTGTTTTTTGAATCCTTGACAGTGACCATCATACTAGAGTAAGATAGGATCCCACTGTCATTGTGATTTGCATTTCTGTGATGGCCAAAGATACTAAACATGTTTTCATGTTTTTATTGCCCATTGGTACTTCTGAGAAGTGTGTATTCCTTTCAAATGCCCATTTATTTATTATGTCTTTCATTTTCGAAAATCTGTTTGTTTTTAGTTGACTTGAAGGACTGGGAGTTGTTTCTACATTCTCTAGTCTATTCCATTTGCTAACATGTCTGATTTTGTGCTAGTACCATTCTGTTTTTACTGCTGTATCGTTATAGTATACAGCCTGGAATTGTAGTTAAAGCCTGGAATTGTAATGCTTCCTGCCCTGCTCCTCTTTTCCAAGATGCTGTGCCTATCTAGGAGTCTTGTTCTGTACTAATTTTAGAATCATTTTTCTAGCTCTATGAAATAATACAATGGTGTTTTAATGATAACTATATTCAATCTATATATCATTTTTAATAAAATAACTATTTTGATTATATTAGTTCTATCAATCCAAGAATAGGGGGTGTCTTTCCATTTTCGAGTACCCTCTTCAATCTTTATTTTTTTTTTGAACAGTAGAGATTTTGTTAAAGAGCTCTTTTACTTCATTCACTAAAATAGTTGTATATATTTGATTTTTTTGACATTACTATGAATTGTATCCCTGATTTGTTTCTCAGTAGATTTATTCCTGATATAAAGGAACACTAGTGATTCCGTGTGTGTGTGTGTGTGTGTGTGTGTGTGTGTGTTCATTTGGTGTCCTGCCACTTTGCTGAATGTGGGTTTTTTGTTGTTGTTGTTTATTTGTTTGTTTCTCTGTTTGGGGTTTTTTTTTGGAGTTTTCTGTGAGGTTTTTTTGGTTTGTTGTTTTGTTGTTATTGTTATTTTGGTTTTTGTGGGGGGGTTGCCTTTTTTTTGAGACAGAGTCTCACCATGCAGTTCAGGCTGACCTTGAGCTCACTTTGTAGCCCATGCTGATCTCAAACTCGTAGCAATTCTCCTGCCTCAGCCTGCCAATCATTGGGATTACAGGTGTGTGCCACCATGCCTGGTACTGAATGTGTAATAGGTCTAAGAGTTTTATGATGGAGTTTTTTGGATTCTGTAAGTAAAGAATCATGTCATCTTCAAATAAGAATAGTATCATTTCTTCCTTTCTTGTCCATATCTGTTTTATTTCTTTCCCTTTCCTGATTGCTCTGTCTAAAGTTTTATGCCATATTGACCAGGAATGTTGAGAGTAGACACCCTTGTCTTGTCCCTGATTTTAGTGGGAATGATTTCAGTTTTTCCTCATTTAGTACGATGCTGACTATAGGTTTGCAAAATGACTTTATCAGTTTAAGTTAGAATCCTTCTAAACCAATTTGAATGTTGTTAAAGACTTTTTCTACATGTATTGAAATGATTGTGTGGTTTTTATTCTTATTTCTGTTTGTATGGTGTATTACATTTATTGATTTATATGTGTTAAACCATCCTTGCATCCCTGGGATAAAAGCAACCTTGTTGTGGTAGATCTTGTTAATTATTTGATGCATTCTGTTTGCAACTGTCTTGTTGGAGATTTATTGCATCTTTACTCATTAAGGAAATTGGTCTATGGTTTTCTTTTTTGCTAAGTTCTTGTCTGGTATCAGTGTAACACTAGTCTAAAGCAGTGCATTTGGCAATGTTCCCTCCTTTTTAATTTTGTGAAAGAGTTTCAAAAGTAGTACCATTACTCTTTTCTGAAGATCTAGTCAAATTCAGCAGTGAATCCATTGTGTCCTGGGATTTTCTTTGTTGATAGGGTTTTTATACTGTTCCAATTTTAATACCTGCTACTGGACTATACAGGGCTTTTATCTTTTTGGTTCAGCTTTGGTAACTCATATGTATATAGGAAGCTACACATTTCTTGTAGATTTTCCAACTTATTAGAATATAAGTTTTGAAGTAGTATCCATATTTTGACAGTGTTCACTGTAATTTTACCTTTTCCATTTCTAATGATGTCTATGTAGGTATTTTCTTTCTTTGTTTTGATAAATTTGGCTAAGAATTCATCTATTTTGTTTATCCTGTCAAGCCACTCCAATCAACTGATTATTAGTATTGGTTTTTAGTCTCAATTTCATTAATTTCTTTTCTAATCATTGTCATTTCCTTTCTTGCATACATTCTGGATTTAGATTGCTCTTGTTTTTCTAGGGCCTTAGGATTCATCAAGAGGTTATTTGTTTGGGATCTCTCTAGTTTTCTAATATGGTCATTTACCGGTATAAACTTTCCTCTTAGGACTGCTTTATTTGTGTCCCATAGATTTAGTATGTTGTGCTGCTATTGTTTGATTCTAGAAACTTAATTTTTTTCATTGATTTATTCTGTCACCCATTGATTTTTCAAGAGGGTATAATATAATCTCCCTTGGTTTGTGTAGCTTTTGTGATTTCTTTTGCCATTGATTTCAAGTTTCATTGAGTTGTGATCTGATAGTGTTGTGAAATTATTTTGATTCTTTTATATTTATTTAAGTGTGCCTTGTAGCTTAGTATGTGTTCTATTTTGGAGAAAGTTCCATGTGCTGCTGAGAAAACTATATATAGTGGCACCTTGATTCATGGACAAGTCTGTTTGTGAGCAATTGGGCTGACAAACAGAAGTACTTGCCAAAATTTGCTTCCATTGGCAAATTCTGCAACCAGTGACAAACATGACCACAAACACCTTCCTCAGAATTGTGGAACAAACTACATTCATGAACCCAGGTCTCACTGTATATTGTTGCTATTAGTGGGATACTCTGTAGATTCCTGTTAAATGCATTTGTTTGAAGATCTGACTTTACTCTGCTGTTCCTTTTTTTTATCTGGTCTATTTGTGATAATGGGGTGGGTGCTGAAGTCCTCCATATGACTGTGTTGATATTTATCTGATCTTTTATGTTCAGTAACATTTGTTTTATGAAGTGGAGTGTACTGGCTTTTGGTGCATATATCTTTATCATTGTTCTCTCTTCCCATTTAAATTGTTCATTTTAATAGTATGTGTAATCTTTTTTGTCCCTCTGATCAGTTTTGACTTGAAGTCCACTTTCTATGAAAATAGAATAGTTATTCCTGCTTGTCTTTTGACTTTTGTTGCATGATGTATCATTTTCCATGCTGTAAAGTTCAATCTTTATCAGTGGTAGTGAACCTATAGCACACGTGCCACAGCCACTGTTTGAGATCATTGAAAAGTCTAAAAGGTTTGCCATCACTGGCCCGTGTGTTTCGTTATGGATGAGGTATGTCTCTTATATGAAATAGCTGAGTTTTGTTTTTGGATCCAATGTGCCAACTTATGATTTTTTGTTATGGAGTTAGGACTATTTACACAGAGAGCTATTAGTGAAAGATATTGACTTACTCTTCTCATTGCATTACTTTTCTGTTACTACATCTTTTATTTTTTTTTCCTTTTTCATAACTATTCATCCTGCTCAATGTATTATTTTCATGGGCTTTTTAGCATTATTTGCCACACTCCTGCTGTGTATAATTTCATTGAATATTTTCTGCAGTGCTGGTTTTAGAGGTCATGAATTTTGTAAAGTCCTCTTTGTCATGGAAAGTTCTTGTTTCTTCAGCAATTTTGACAGTTTTATAGGATATGTTAATCTGCGTTAAAATTGGAGTTTTTAGAATTTCAAAAATGTTACTCTAAGGTTTCCTGGCCTGTAAGGTTTATATTGAGAAATCTGCTGTTACTCTGATGTGCTTATCTTTATAAGTTACCTGATGCTTTTCTCTAACAGATTTTGATATTCTATCCATGAGCTATATTTCTGGATTTTAACTATGATGTGTCATAGAGAAATTCCTTTCTGGTCATGACTACTTACAAAGCTACATGATTTGTTTACCTGAAAATTAAATTCTTTCCTTATACTTGAAAAGTTTTCTGTGCATAGATGTTTATACTTTTTGTTCTGCTGCTATCTTTCTTGTAATGCTTATAATTCTAAAGTTAGGGTTTCTTTTCATCTGTTTAATCATACTATGTCTCTGGTCTCTAATGATTTGTAAGGTATCTCTGTGTATGTGGTCTCCTAAACAGCTTATCTTCTAGTTTTAACACTCTCTCTTCCTTCATGTTGGTCATTTTTTGCTGCACATATACTCAAACGATTTTTTCATACCCTTCATTTCTGTTTGCTATCTTTTCATGGGCATTAGTTCTTTAATAAAATTGTCATTCATATTTTATATTATCATGGGTAGGTCTCCTAACTTTTTGTTTGTGTCTTCTTTAAGTTTACTGGTCATTTTATCGAGTAAGTCCTTTACCCTTTTAGTTACATCAACTTTGAGCTCACTAAACATCTTATTGATCTGGTTTTTATTTCATTTGTCCATTCGAACATTTCAGTCATTTGTTTTTTTTTTTACTTCTTCCATTTCAGTGCCAATTCAGCTTCCATTTCAGCTGATCCAATGGATCAGCTCTTAGGGATGAGAAATTTTAGAGGCGGACACACAGCGAGATCCACCCCTCCATGCTGCTGCCAACATAGGAAGGCTTTCTTCCTGTGGGCAGCCAACACAGGCATAGAAACACAGCCAGATATGCCCAGTGTGCCCACAGACCATCACTGGAAACACTTGCTTCCTTTGGGCAGCCAGCACCCACCAGGAGAATCAGACAAACACAGCCCTGTAAATAGCATGGCAGAGATGAACAAATGCATGCCAGGTGTAACCATTAATGTAGTTGGCCTCAATTCACCAATAAAAAGAAATAGAGTGTATCAACAAAGAGGTTCCATCCTATACTATACACAAGAAACACATTTAACTCAAAAGGAAATTCATAGACTGAAAATCAAAGGAGAGAAAACAATTGTTCCACATGACTGGAGACTAGAAAAAAGCAAGGGTAACTTGCCAATCAACCACAGAATGGATAAGAAAGATATGGTATTTTCATAAAATGGAAAGCTACTCAGCTATAAAGTAGGATAATCTCTAGGATCTTGTAGGTAAATGGATGCAACTGGAGCTCATGCTCATGGGTGAAATGGTTTGGACTCATACAGTGAACACCAAGTTATCTCCCTAGTATAAAAATCTAAAGGAGTTAGTGGCATCCAGAAAGCACAATAGATATTATGAAAGTGATAGGGGAGGAAATGCCTTAAAAGGGAAAGTGGTAACTACCATTAAGTTCCTGTTATGTTGTTTTGAATTCTTGTATCATTTTCATAATTCTGTTAGGTTTGGCTTTATTCTGTATTGTTTTGTTAGATTTTACTGTGTCTGATGGGATGGGCAGTTATTTTGAAGATAACTGGATATATATTATGGTGACCATTGTTGATTTCCTGTAATCTTGTTCAGGAGTCCTATAATGCTTTCATCCTTTTGTTTTTATTGGTTTTGTTCTGTTTCCTTTTGTTTGATTTTACTGTGTATGATGGTATGGACAGCTATATTGAAAAAACCAAGAGACATTATGGTAGCCATTATTGATTTTGTGTTGTCTTGTTTTGAAATCCTGTATCACTTGATTTGTTTTATTCTGTTTTGTTCTCTTTAAAAGAAAAGGGGAAAAAACAATTTTTGGAGATATTTTATTGCCTTGTTTTCTTGTAATTCTATGTACACGTGTATATATGCTAAAGGTTGAAGATCAATCAGAGAAAAAACTCTGGCACTCATATAGAGGTTGTTTAAATTACCATATTTCTCAGTGATGTGATCTTGCCTTTGGTTGTGTCTTGGTTTTTATACACCTCTTCATCCTAATAACAGGATCTGATCTGTTTGCTGCATCACAAGAACAATATTCCTATCAGTTATATCAGCATCTATATAGCTAAATATGTATCAATCCTGTAAATTAAAACTTGTTATTACAGTTTCATCATTTTTAATGATCCATAAAGACCGTGATATATTATTACTGATAGGCTGGAATGTGAAGGATAAAAAAGGGAAAAGGAGGTAGTAAATCAGAAAGAAGAAAAGGAGAAAAAGTGATAACAGCAAATGAAAGAAAGAAGAAATTTGGACTTTGTTAGTATTATTTTTATAACTAGAGTGTAGGATTGGTAGAGATGAGGTTTAAGAGAAGATTTGTGGGAGCAGAAGAATCACAAAGAGAGGGAAGTGTAGTTGGAGACTGACAAAAGCTTGAGAAGGCTGGAACATGTTAATATGCTGATCATAAGCTTGTGTATGTTTCCTCTTCACACAGTTTTGGTGAGGGTTACCTTGACTTACCCATGAAAGATACTATTTAAAGAACTGGTTCTTTTGCTCAGTTTCACATATATAGACATGCCCCGTATATGTACTAGATGAAATGAGGAAAGGAAAAGAATTGAATGGAAAGGAAAGGAAAGGAAAGGAAAGGAAAGGAAAGGAAAGGAAAGAGAGAACACAGGTACAAAAATATAAAATTAAAGTGTCTTTTCCATCCTATTTATTCAAACAGTCTATCCTTCTCCCTAAATTCACAAATGGAGAAGCTTTGACCTGTAAGGGGCCTGGACAGACTGCTGAGTCTGGTTCCTCCCTATATGTCTGCACTGCAAAGAGCATCACTGAGACCACAAAGTGCCTTTGCTCTTCCCCATTATCAATCTACAGCCCCCCTACAACTCACTGAGCTGGTCCCATCTGTGATTTGTTTTCTCGCCTGCCAATAATAGAAGGAGAGTGGGGGTCTGAATAAATATCTGATCCCACCTGTGCAGTGCTGTCCTTGGTTTCAGTTTCACTCCCAAACATGGCTAGAAATTTTTGCCTCTGTTTTACTTTTGGATACTTGCAGCTGAGTTGAAGGCAGGGAAGGTGCAGTATGGTTGGACCAGTTCCCATTCTTACACTGATTTCTGAAAGGGTCTTCTTGGTCTCTATTCCCTTAGCCTGTGTGATACTCCCTTTGTGTGCATTTTCTATAAGGTTTTGGCTGAGTGCACCATGTCGTGCCTGCTGGCTAAGCTGTGTGACTCCAGCTCTTCAGCTGCATAGCCCTAACCACACTTCACAAAGCATCACTTTCTAGCCCTTGAACTCTCTTGTGCCTAGGGCTCACAGCATTTAGAGTCCTTTGGCAGGGGTTTCCTTTGTAGGCACTGAACAGTGGGTAGTGGGCCAGATATCACACAGGCACTTTCCCGAGCACCGGGGAAAGTGCCTACTTTAACTACTTTTCTCCCTGGGAATCACCCAATAGGATCTTGAACTCCTTGAAGCATGGCTCTCCCAGGGACCAGCTCTGGGTCCCCAGTCAGTACCATGCCCTTGTTCTCTACCTATCAAATGGCCTTCCGTACTAGCTCAGTCTCTTTTCTGCAGTTGATTCTCTGGCTTTCTGTTTCATTGGTAAGATAATTAGAAAATAACTTACTCACTGGTGTCACTTTCCCAGAGGGGACAGTGAATATGTTCCCAGCCTATCCCAGGGCTCCAAGCCACCATAGAACTGGCTCATTCCCTCAGGATGTTAAATCTCCCAAGAAGTCTTGTTAACTAGCCCAGAGGTATAAGGGGTGCTATAGTCCAGAGATGGCCCTGCTTCCCTTTCTAACCACCTTAATATTGGACTCAATGGATTTGTCCATTGAGTATGGATTTGTCCTTTGAGTTGATTCTCTGTATCTGGTTTTGTTTGCCTCCCCATCTCTAAGTGCCTGCCCTTTCTGGTGCACTGTGCTTTCCGGTGCCTTTCCTCTGTGCTTCCTTTGTGC
>PVJX010009951.1:0-58913 GCA_004027295.1 Dolichotis patagonum
GAAGATATCTCTTTATGTCCACTAACGCTGTGTTTGATATTGCATTTTTGCTGTCCTCAATCTCTTTTGTATTTACCTCTCCTGGATCAATGTTCTCAGGGTTGGGGGCTGGGAGTTTTTTCTTATTTCTCCCTTTCATCATGTTTTTGGTTCCTTCCATACAAGTGTACAGTGTAATTCCCCTACTCTTTTCTTGTTGGTTAAGGCTCCTCTAGAGGGCACAGGCTAGGAGCTTTAGCCCTCTTCAATAGGTTATCAGAGATTAGAGTTCACCCTCAGGCAGTGTGCGCTAGCTCCTCGCCTCCGGGCCAGTTAACCTTTGCAGGCCTTCACTGCGTCAGTGTGCACCGATCTCAGTAATTTGTAGTGACTCACTGGGTCCCTGCCAGGGGCTCGGCCTAGTTCAAGCAGATTCCACCAATCCGCTCGGCGAGGGGAGCAACCAGCTGGAGCCACTTCCTTATGGAGTTAGGGCTGTCCTGCCCAAATCCAACATGTCATCCAGTCGGTTTCCCCTTTCCCATGGGAGGGTCTTATTCCCGTCACTCACTGCATGTTGATGCCAGTCCCTGAGAACTGCAGGGCTCCCCAACCTCTGATTTCAGCACAGCTGCAGTGGGAATTCACGGTGCCTCTGGGTGGGTCGCATGCAGGGCCGGTCTGGACGAGCTGCACGCAGGGCTGTTCAGCTCCACGCTCCGGTGGCTCAAGCCAGTCGCTTCGGCGTGGATCGCTTGTTCAGGTTGGGCAAGAATTCAGGTGGCTCGAGGAGGGCGCTGTGCTCCCTGATCTTATCTTCACTAATAGTAGCCCCAGGACCTCATATTCCAGCGGTTTTTCGCACTTTAGTTTCTTCCTGGGTTGTGAGAGTCCATCTCTCTCTGTTTGGGTCTCTCCAGGGTGTTTTATTCTGGCATTTGAGCTGTCTCTCTCAGAAAGGGTCTCTCTCCTGCTACCTACCAGTCCACCATCTTATTTTTTCCCCCGGTATTTTATTTTCTGGTGAATGTTACTACTGCTCAGTTTCCCTATATGGTTATTCTTGATTACTCTCTTAGTCTTATTCTCCATGTGAAATCAATCATTAAGTTCTAATTTCATTACCCAAAGTGCTTTAGAAACTCTTATACTTGTTCTTTTACCCACTGTGGTCTATTCTCTTGGGTCAGATCTCCATCATTTTGCCTGTATTATCGTCCTGGCTTTATTAATCTCAAGTTGCATAGCTATCTGAGGCCATTTTCTACATGCAGCTAGAGTTTCTCTCTGAAACTTTCTTTCTTCCTTCCTTTCTTTCTTTCTTTTTGTTTTTTTTGACTTTTTGAGACAAGGTCTCACTATTTGGTTCAGGCTGGCCTTGGGCTCACTTTGTAGCCCAAACTGGTCTTGAACTTGCAATGATCTGCCTCCCTCAGACTCCCTAGTGCTGGGATTACAGGAGTGTGCCACCATGCCTGGCTTCCAGACTGAAACTTTCTAACAAATTTCCATTGTCCCCTAGGACACAGGTTGTACTCTGTGATGTGTTCACAACAGAATGCATTCATGCTTTGGCTATGCTTATATTTCCTGCCTTATCTGTCTCTACTGCCTTTAAGGTTCCAAATAAACTGAACACTTTACAGTTCCTACAGTTTATTGGATAACTTACATTCAGACCTGGGCATATGTTGATTCTCCCTACCAGTATCCTAAAATTCTTCCAATTCTTTTGTGACCAAATCAATTGCACCTTCAGGACTCAACTATAGCTCTATGATGACTCTTGATAAGCCCTATCTGAGTCTGTTCTCTTACTATACTTTGTAAGTACTTTTATGTTCTTAGTCTGTAAACATGAGACTTTATTGTGCTTGGAGTAATTTTCCGGTAATGAGGTATGAGAATGTAGAAATTCGAAAGACAAAAACCTGTACGAATTTTGTCTTTTCTGCTTATTTGCTGTCAGTTTTAATTTGAGTACCACTCGGAGTTTTGGGTAGGATGCTTCTGTTTGGTTTTATGATTCTTCAAGGAGCCAAGACATCTTGGGCCAAAGAGTAGGCATACCTTTCTTGGTGACAGAAAAGACGAAAGGAACACATGTCAGTGTACTTTAACCACATCCTGAGGATCATTATTCTAACAAATAGTGACTGTGAACTTCTATTTTACACATTCTTTCATTCTCTTTAGCAGAAATTATGGGCTCATGATGACATAGAATCATGACATTAACACCCTACAGTATAGTCTGAGGACTCATAAAACCCACATTTGTTTTCAAAAATATGATTTCTAATGTTATTATTCTTCTTTTGTACTAGTAATAGAATTTGACTTCCAGCCTTGAAGCACTTGAATTAGTAATGTTTTCTTGGAGAAATGATGTCTCCTTATTTTCAGTGGCTCCTCCAGCTCTCATTTATATGTGGATGTATACTATTTTCTGAAACATTACAGAGGCTTTATCATATCATATGAATGTGGGTTTTAGGATGTTGGGTTGTTGGAACTAAGGCCCTCCTTCAGTTTATTAATTCTCATGCCTCTTTGGCATAGGAATATATGCACTTCAAAAAAGAGAAACTCTTAGATACCATTACGAGACCATAATTTTGATGTAGGCCCAGAAATCTGCATTTTACACTCATGTATGTAGCTCAGTACTGGCTTGAGACACCTCTGATATAAGCCTTAAATTTGCAAAGGAGAACTTAGATGTGCAGGTAGATAGCATGTCTTGTCTAAGATCATATGAACTGTTGGTAAGTCCAGAATTTACTTGAGATTGTTGCATTTCTCTTCTCTCCATGTATTTGTTCCTGTGGGACCTCTGTATTATCATGGGGTCTTTGTCACAGATGTCTCCAAGCTGGTAATGGTGTCCAAGAGACCCTACTTACCAGTCTCATCCCTGTGTTTGAACTGGCCCTGTGGGTGAAGCTGAGCTATTTTGCCTCAGTGAATGACACATTACAGGCCCTCAGTAAGTATTTATTGAATGAAATCAATGAAGCAAGAAAGAAATATCAATTTTCTTTGAGTTAGTGGCTCAAGATGACATTCTTTTTCCCCCCTCCAGACAGCAATTCTGAAAGCAGAAATGAGGAACCACTCATTCATTGGCAGGGAGGGTGAATGATGTTTTGCTGGTGTCAGTCATGGAAAAGTTGGACAAGGTAGAAGAAGGCAAATATAATTTGAAAAATCATGTCCAGTATAATTACTGTGTTAAAGATCGATAATTGTAGTTTTTAACCAAACACATGGCTTCTGAGAATAAGGACTACGTGTTCTAACCTCTCTTGCAGCTATATGTGATCATGTGACTGAGTTCTGTGGACTGGAGTATAAGTAGAATTGTGTGGCCACTTCTAGTAGCTTCAAAGTCAACTGGCATGTAAGTTTCCTCCATTTCTTGTGTACATTTTCCTCCATTTTTAGAAATAGGTCATTTATTTTACAATAGTTCTGGGTATGAACCTAGGCCCTTTTCACTGAGCTACATCCATTGACCCTTTTTTAAGTTTTTATTTTAGGAAGGGTCTAGGTTCCTGAATTTCCCAGGATGAGTTTGAACTTGGTTTCCTGCTGCCTCAGTCTCTCAGAGTGCTGGGATCACAGACATGTACAAACATGCCTGGTTTGGGACTGAATAGTTCTTTGTTGTTTTGGGCTGTAGCATTCCTGGCTCTTTTCCCTTTAGATGCCAGTGAAACCTGTTTGCAGTGTGACAGTAAGACATCTCTCTATACATTACTAATTTCTTTAGACTTTACCATTGTGGTGGGGAGCAAGCAAAACTTTTCTTCATGGAGGAATAACCTGGACAACCATCTTAGGTCAGGAGATACCACTGGAAGTGGTAGGAGCTTGGATCCCTGAGTGCTTGGAGCAGAGCTGTCACATTAGTGTAGATGACCTACTTCCAGACTTCCATACAGGAGAAATAAATATCCCTGTGGTTCAGGCCACTCTTATTTTGAATTTGTTTCCTGTACTTATACTTAACTCTAAAATATTTGATTGTCTATTTTTTAACAACACAAACTATTGAAAATAAAGCTCAACCAAATTTATTTGGTTGGGAGACTATATGAACAGCATGAAAAAGAATTGTAGAGGGCCTTGGGCTTAAAGAAGTTTAACTCAAATGTTAAGATTTGGTAGATTAGTTGGGACTTTTAGTTGAATGGGACAGTTATGGTTTCTACATTAGATTAAACAAGAAAGATGAGAATGCTTACAGACTCAAAAGAAGACCAGCAGGAATCATGGAATCTTCAGGGACCTCAGAGACTGAAACCAGGGAGTTGAGGCATCTAGAATGTTCTCTATCTCTCTCTCCCTCCTTTCTTCCTATCTTTTTCCCTGCCTCTTCCTGTCAAGCCATTGCTTCATTCTATGTCACTTTAGTTGACCTTCTACTACAGTGGGTGTCTTAGTTACTTTCTTGCACTACTGGGACAAAATACTTGATACTGCTAATTAAATGAGATGTTAATTTTGTTTTTGTTTTTCTTTTTGAGACAGGGTCTTGCTGTATGCTTCAGCCTGGCCTTGAACTCACTATGTAGCCCAGGCTGTCCTTCAACTCATGCTGATCCTCCTGCCTCAGCTTTCCATGTGCTGGGATTACAGGTGTGCCTCACCATTCCCAGCTAGGTGATGTTAATTTTGACTCACAATTAGAGTCCATAGTGGACTGGCTCCAAGACAGAAGTGACATGGCAGAGAAACATAGTGGAGGAAAAGTGCTGCAATCAAGGTGGTCAGGAAGCAGAGAGTAAAGGGAGAAGTCGTAGTAGGAGATACATCTTTCCAGATCACGCCCCCATCAACCTGCTTCTTTGAACCAGACCCCATCTCCTAACAGCACATTCAGCTCTGTATTCATCAGTGGATTAATCAACTGATGAGTATAGCACCCCTCTGATCCAATCACTGTCTAAAAGTCCCACTGCAGAGTGCATGAATCTTTGGGGGACATTTTAGATCTGAACCATAACATTCTGCCACTGTCCTCCAGAAGACTCATGTTCATTTCTTTATGTAAAATGTGCTTAGTCCATCTATAAGAGTCTTAACAGTTTCAGCATTGCTGAGAAGTTCAAATCAAAAGTCTCTGAGACTCAAGGCTAACTCTTATATGTGAGCTCCTATAAAAAGAAACAGGAGCTGGGGGTTTAGCTCAGTGGCGTAAGTGCTTGCTTGGCAAACATGAGGTCATGAGTTCAATCCTTGGCACCAAAAACAAAAACCAAAAAACAGAAGAAATAAAGTTAGGCACTGCTGACATACTGACATACATTGCATAGTTTAGACATTTTCATTTGAAAAGGGAGAAATTTGGGGAGTAGAAAGGAATGAAAGCAAAGGCAAACCAAAACCCAGCAGGGCAAACATTAAATACTGTAGCTCCATGTGTAGTGCCTGTGGCAAGTTGTGGCCATGACATATAAACTCCAAAATGCTTGAGTGGTCCCACTCCTATGACATGGCATCCTTTATGGCTTCTCTCTTGGACTGAATTTGTTCACTGCCTGCAGCCTGCCTTAGCACAAAATTCATGTTTCGGGCATCTCAAACTTCCTGGGGCCCCCACTGCACTTTGATTTCACTTTCACATCTTAATGTACTATATTCTTAAGGATGTACTGCCTTGCTCTGATACCTAAGTGGGCACTTCTCTGACCACGTGATTCTAGCATTTTGCATGACTATAGACCAGCACTGTGTGGTGGATGCAAAGTTCACTGCCAGCTCAAACAGTAGTGAGGCCCTCTTGGATCACAGTTACAGAGGCTTCTGAGTGCCTAGACAGCTGCACAAATCCCAGAATATCAATTCCAGTGGCATTCTTTCTTGAGCAGAGTACACTGGGGCTCTCTTTTCAAAGCAAAGTCTTTCAAAGGAATTTACACTTTTACACCTTTGAACCTGGGAATGGTAGGATCTTGCTTTTTCCTAAGATGCTGTCAAAGCATCTTCTCTATTGTCCTGATATAAAGTACTTGGCTTCTTTTTAATGTTAATGTTTTCAGCAGCCATGCTTTCCAAGGCCCCAGTTTTGCAGCCACTTCCTTTCTGGTGAACCTTTAAACTTGTCAAATGGGCTTTTTGCTCTTGATTTTCAACATGGATCTAACTAAAAGTCACCAATACACACAGCCTGAATATTGGACTGCCTTGAAATTTCCTCCACTAGATTAGTCCACTACTGTTAATCTCAGTCTCCTGATAATTCTAAGGATATGAGCAAAATGAAGACATACCTTTTGCAGAATTTAACACATATGGTCTCTAGCTCAACTGCCAAAGGAAACCTTGTTTCACCTGATACCTCCTAAGCCTGACCTTTACCTTCTATATTTCTTTCAGTGTTCTGTTCTTCTGAACCTTGACCAGAATCTCCCAACAAGTTTGGCTTACAAAGTTCTAGGGCTTCTCAAGCTGTCCTCCACAAACCTTTCCAAATTCCTCTCAGAAATCAATTCCAAAGACTTCTAAGACACATAATCATGTAGTAACAACAACTCCACTTCTCTGGTACCAAAATATGTCTTAGTCGCTTTATTGTCACTGGGACAAAACACCTGACTGCAATTTAAACGAGGAGAGGTTTATTTTGGCTTGCAGTTACAGTCCATATTTGGCTGGCTGCAACACATTAATAATATGGCAGAGGTGCAGTGGAGGAAAACTGCTCATATCATGGTAGCCATGAAGCAGGAGTGAAAGGAAGAGCTGGGGTAAGAGAAACACCTTTCCCAGTTATGCTCCCAGTAACCTGCCTCTCTGGACCAGACCCCACTTCTTAGCAGCACGTTAAGCTATGTATTCATCCGTGGATTAATCCACTCCCAAGATCTCACTGTCTTCCAGAAGCCTTGCCTCTGAGTGCATGAAACTTGGGGGACATTCTTGATCTAAACCATAACTGTGAGAAACACAGCCACTGACATCCTTGAACTCTCAGTCCACTAGCAGGACCAGCAAGAAAGAAAGGAGTTCTCCCCTACCAGCTCCAGCCAGAATAATTGGGATTGGCATACGCCCATCCTGGATCAATCCCTGTGGATGAGGCAAAGTGCAATGCTTGCTACTCTCTGGCTCATATCCCACCCCTGCAGTCACGGGTTCAAGGTGTGTGACCAGAAATGTCAAGGTGAAGTGGGCACAGACTGGCAAAAGACAACAGCCACTTTGCTGCACAGCTCGTAACTCCTTTTTCACATACACTATGTCAGAAATGTTCCTGATTAAAATAGCACCACACCACTCATACTTCATCCCCCCTGGAGGTCAAACAGGGTCTACTTAATACTAAATATCATTCCTCATTAGATCCATTTGCTGTTTCTTGCAAAGAGATACAAATGTCACCCCAGCACATCTCTCCGGTTAAACATAACCAGAGAGAAACGACAATAAAAATTCCCAATTCAAAAAAAATGGAAAGTATGCAGAAGATAACAGTCAATAACTCAGGAGGACAGTGAAATATATCCTGCTTGTCAGGCAAAGTGAGTAACCAGGTAGATATGTTTGTCAGTTCACAGCCATGTGTCCTTAGTCAGCTAGGGTGGCTTCTCTGTTTGGAGGGGTCTCTCACTCAGGGTACAGCTTGGCCACATCTGAAGATTTGCCTGCTAGTGTTGTCTGAATTTGATATCCACTGCCTCCTGACATGGGCTCAGGGGCCTTGGATTTGCTTGGGATTGACCATCATAAGCTCTTGCTGGCTGAGTCTGCAGTTTCTCTGGCTTCATAAAACCTTCACTGATTTCATTTGGGGGAGCTCTGTTGGCAGATAAATCATGATATTGAATCTGGGCCCCTGTCTTGTTGCTTATCTCCTTAGGTCTCAGGTTTGTTAGTCTGTGCCTTACCTGCAAGGACCAGAGGTGACTATTTTCTGTCAGGCTCTCCTGGCATTTGTGAGGGCAAAAGCATTAAACAAAGTCCCTGGTCCACCCCACCTACTTTCCTATGTGGCTCTGGACTTCTCAGTGGGACCAATGAGTACATGTGGAAAACTCAGTGGGCACCCCTTGTCTTTTATCTTCATTCTCCATCAGTAATGTAGGCTGAGTACATCCTGGAAGCATTCTCCTGTCTCACCCTCCCAAGTTTTGGGATTACAGGTGTGTGTCACCATGCCTGGCTACTAACATTTATTTTGGCAAGGGGTGAATTTATAATAGGAGGTGCTCGGAAAGGGGCTGTGGCATTAAACTCTCTGATTCCCTTTAGCCTCTTAGGTAGTCATTTCCTAGTTGGGATGTTAATTTTAGCATAGGGACAGAACTTAGGTCAGGAAGGGATGCCACATTGCATGATGGGATTTCTGAGGTAGAAAGGTGAGTCAGGCTATGGGAAAGTGACACAAAGCTGTAAATGGCTTCTGAAAGGTGGCAAATTGTTTCCCCTTATCCACCTCTCAATCTTCTCTATTTAACCCTATTGGCAAAAGCCAACAAGTAAAGGGAAACAGTGAGTTGCAGAGTCCCAACCTAGCATAGAGAATGGAGCACAGTTGGGTAGATTTGGAGCTGGTGCATAATAGCTTAATAACTTTCACAGGCAGGAAGCACAGCCATTCAACCCCAGGAGTCATGGAGCATTGGCTAAGGGTGGAAAGACAACTTCAACATGCCCCCATATTCTCTTTAGTGTAAACCAAAAAAAGTAGTTAGGGCTTTCTCACATCATGAGGTTTTTTTTTTTTTTTTTGAGACAGGGTGTTGCTATGTAGCCCAAGCTGTCCTTGAACTCATGGTGATCCTTTTGCCTTGGCCTGCCAAGTGCTGGATTATAGGTATATACTGCCATACCCAGCCATGATGTTTTTCTACCAAACTTCTTCTAAAACCATGGGGACACCACATTTGGTTAAAATACATGCTCTATCAGTTAATTGTTTATTTTATTTCTTTTTTTGCCAGTACCAGAAATCGAACTCAGGACCTCATGCTTGCCAGGTAAGCACTGTGCCACTCAGCTGTATCCCTGGCCCCAGTTAATTGTTTAGCCATAATCGTTTGGATTATCAGATTCCAACTCCTCTTTGACTCAGCCTATTCCATCTTCTAAAGAGATGTGTTATTTGTAATATTTGTAATTTGTTATTTGTAATATTCAGGTTGTTGTCTATAACAGTATAAACAGATTCTGACTAACTTAATTGAGTTTATTGGAAACATGGGAATAGTTCACTATATCATAATAATAGCAATCTGGTTTTGGGAAGGAAAGAAACCAGGATGGCTTTGTGTATCTCATGGCCTTTCTTCAGACCCAGCTCCAATTTCTTTCCAGCCTGGGATGAGTACTTAGATTTCAAATTCCTGCAGGGTAGACCCTGTTTGACTTGGTCTGAGTCAGGTGGTTATTTTTTTGGCCAGTATCTGTGCTCAGGATGGGAGTACTGTGATTGACTAGGTGTGAATCTCTAGACTCCACTGTGTCAGAGAGTAGGGAATTAGTCAGGCAGGCCCAATGGAACCCCGTGGATGGCAAAGGAACAAATCCCTTAAGGAAAGTGTGGCACTGTTACCAGCAGAGTGGAGGAAGCATGCTAGGAAGACAAAAAATAACTGGTCATTTGAACAGCCAGTCTGGGATTTAATTTTAGCATAGGGATTTCAAGATTATGTGAAGAAGTAACCATATTGTAAAGGGCATAAAGGGGGAAATCTGCTTCTTAATCCACAAAGATTCCTGAACACACAGACTGTTTTGCTGGCACAGGTTCCCTCCTGATTTGACTGTGGGCCTTCTGTACTGGCTCCTCTCTTCTCTGTGATGTGCTCAGTAGGTAAAATGCATTAAAATGTGTATTATCCTTGTTTTCCCTTTGTATGTATTTCTTTCTCTTTGTTTACTTCCTCTGTATGACTAATGCCCTGTTTCTGCATGACTGGTTTTTTAATTTGTCCATTCAAACTAAGCTCTCTAGCATCCTTTTTTTCTATAGGACTCTCTCTTGCTATCAGGTAGAAAGGGACTAGAAAGAAACTAAATCAACTAGGGTTTTAATATCTGAGATTTTAATGTGTTGCTTTTCTTACAGCAATATAGTAGTCTTTTCCTGGACATGTGGTGCACACCTGTAGTCCTAGCAGTCTGGGACACTGAGGCATGACAACTACGGGTTTAAAGCTAGCCAGGGTGACTTAGTGAGAACTTGTCTCAAAATTTAAAAATGAAGATAAAAAGGGCTGGGGGTTCAGATCATGCAAAAGCCCTGTGTTCATTCCCTAGTACTAGAAAAAAATTACTGAAAATTCAAGGGAATGAGTGGAGAAATTTTATGTCCCACAATGGATGGCAGGTGAAGGCATCTTAATTTAAGGAACCAGTCCTCTCAGGTCACCTGATGCAGTTATTGGCCTGATGCACTGTAGGTATGACTGAGCCAATCCTGATGGCAGGCATGTGCACTAGTTGGGGTCCTCAGATCCAATTTGTAAAGCTATGATGCTTTTTATTATATTACAACCTGACACGCTTTCTGCATAACTGTCTGCACTGTGAATTGCAGAACCTGGTAAAACTGGCTCCTTGATAAAAGCATAATTTCTTTGAATCCTCAAGTGGTTCTGGAAAGGGCAGTAATCAGAGAATCCAGAACCTCTCAAGGAAACTCTCAAAGCCAAGTCTAGGTGAGCCAGGAGGAAATATATCAGAATAAGGGCAGAGTTGCATTTCCTCCAGGAAGCCACGCTCGGATACTGAAGGCTTCAGGCTCCCTGAATTTTCTAAATTTGTATTTGCTTTAATGTTGGAGCCCATTAAAGTCATCTTAGTGTCTTAAAAAATTTAGATTCACAAAGTTTAGCATGGATGGGAACAACTGGATTTGTACTTAAAAATTTTTTTTTGAGTCAGGGTGTCACTATATTGTCCAGCCTGGCCTTAAATTTGCTAGGTAGCTCAAGCCAGCTTTAAACTTACTGCAGTCCACCCTGCCTCAGCTTCTCAAGTGCTGAGATTATAGGCAAGAACCACCACACCTGGGATTTTTTTTCCACCTATATTTTTAAAAACCCTTTTCCCCCACAATTTTCAGAAGTGTTCCTGATTGAGAAACATTGTAGAGTATTTATAGGAGATTTCTGTGGCTAGAATTTACAAAATGGAACCTGCAGAAGAAATCCAGACTTCCAATGTGCTTTGTTTAGCCAGCATAGTGTTGAAAAGTATCTGGAGGTGAGTACTTTTAGGTGAGGGTATGCAGTCTTCAGTTTTCTCTACTCTCCATGCTTCCCTACTGCCTATGCTCATGTGCTGTACTTTTATTTCTTGGGACTGAGGGGCACTTACACATATACACGAGAGTCATCTTGCACACGTGCACACCGGGAGGCAGCCCACTTCTCCCAATGCTGACCAAGATCTGAGTGTTTTTGAAGCCCTTCCTTGGGAACTGGCTTTAGAATAACTTTACACAAAGAAAACCAGCCTCCTCCCTCTGTAGCTGTGTTATTATTTTAAAAATGAATATCCTCAAGTGTACATGGCACAGCAGTCTTGTAAAGGTGTAAGTTGACAATTATAATCTTTGAAAAGAGGGACTTGTGATAGAAACTGCTTGAGATAGAAGTTCTTTCTCCATAAGGTAACAGAGGAAGCACTTCTTATCCAGCATTCATTCTAAGGGACAAATGAATTCTCCAGCAGTGTGAATTCTAGCACCTTAAGATCTGAGTTATCTTGGTGTCCAGAGCTGAGGTACTGTCTAGCTTGGTGCTATCCAACAGAATATAATGTGGGCCACAAATACAAGCCAGACATATAATTTAAAATTTTATAGAACCTGAATTAAAAAGTTACAAAGCGAAATTAATTTTAAAATTATATTTTATTTAATTCAATGCATCCAAAGCACCCAGTAAAAATTTACTGAGATATCATACTGCTTTTTTGGCCTATGTGTTGGAAATCCAGTGTGTACTTGTGCAGCAGATCTCAATTTAGACTAACTTCATTTGAAAGTGATACTGTTGTTGCTGTGTTTGACAGTGTGGACAGTAGGAAGCCAACATGGGGGTTTTGGAATTCAAAAAGCTCCCTTCAGTTGGGTTGGTCAGTTCTGTGAACTGCTTGGGTATACTCTTATTGTTCTAAGATGCGCTTGCCTTTGGGCCACTGATTCATGTCCTAATTGCCATTTTTTTCCTGTAGTTGAAGGGACTTAATTTTAGCTAGGTTTTCCAGTACTGTGCCAACTTTCTCTGTGCTTCATTTCTTCCCTTTCAAGTCCTTGTTTGTCATTGCAATATAATTCAAAGCTTCAATGAGTTGGGATCCAATGGACCGAATCCAAACAGGAAAATGGATTTCTTGTTGTTTATCTGGAACCATGAACCAGAAAATGTTGGACACTTGTTTTCAGTGCTTCACTGACTTGGAACTGAGTTGAAACACAACTCCTTCCAGTGGTACCTTATCCATGGAATGATTTAGCAGCTTTGACCATCAGACCAAGATAATTAATTAGAGCATGAATTGATCCTAAGCGTTCCTTGCTTGATCATTATCATGCCTCATCATTTGATTAAAGTCTTTTAGAGGCTAAACAACCTTGTATGAGGTTGAAGAACTGTGGGAATATTCTGGCACGTATTCTACAAACTGTCTATGTGTAAAAGGTTTTGGTACAGGTCTTGGTCTCAGACTTCTTGGTGGACCCCACAATAGATGGTCTTGCCTGTTATTACCTGGTTTTCTCTGTTGTGCGGTCATTAGTGTTACTATATACTGTGCAGTGGCACTACCTACCACTCTGGAAGATGTGTTGGCAACCTGTCTAGTAGTCATAACTTGTGCTTTTGCTCCAATACAGCAGAGCTCACCTGTTGCATCAGAAGCTGATAATACTGTATATGTGCTTAAATAGCTGGCTTTAGTTATTCTAAAGCCAGTTCCCAAGCACTATTTTGCAGTAGGAACAGGTATAAGACCCAGTTATGCCAGAAAGATGTAAGTATTTTGGAGGCCCTCTTGGGAAATATTTATCTCCAAGATGAGACAGAGAAAGAGAGAGAAGGAAGGAGAGAGCGAGGGAGGGAAAGAGAGAGAAAGAGAGGGGTGGGGCAGACTAACTCATCACTTCGTTAAACCCCATTTCCCAGATAGGGACATTCATCCTGATCTAATCACCTCTTAAAGGTCCCATATCTCAACATTATTGCATTGGGGTTTAAATTACTGACACATGAACTTTGGGGACTCTTTCAAACCATAGCAGTGGGTAATGTGCAAATTGTCACCTCTAGCTTGTAAATGTATATGGTGTCTGGAGCCTCAAAATCATCTATTTTTTCCCAGATAAAAGAGGACAGTTAATGGTAAGATTGTGTTGGTAAATGTATTATCTCAAAATAGTATGTGCTATGGTTGATACATTGTGCCAACTTGAGAGACTTGAAGCTTGGCAAACTCAGCTGTTCTACATCCTAGTGTGTAGAGGACATGCCCTTGCTTTAGGATGCTATTCACTGTGTCAATTTGAGAAGTTTAGAAGGTTAACTAAGTGACTTAGCAGGGGGTCAGGGTCCTTACTTTATGAACATCCTGAGCCTATGCAAGAGGAGGGCACAGAGATGGTGTGGGTGGGTAGCATGCACACATTGTAAGGGAGGAAAAGAGGCTTGCTTCCCCGTCACTTTTGCTCTTGTTGCTTTTGCTGTCTTCTGCTGAAGTGTTGCCCCTGTGTCGTGTTACCCTGCCTCGGAGCCAGCTGATTATGGGCTGAAAACCCCACAAACCGTGAGCTAAATAAACCTTTCCTTCCTTAATTTTGGGTGTCAAGTATTTTGTCTCAGCAATGAGAGAAAAGTAACTAAGACAGTAGATAAAGAAAGGTTTTGTTTTGACAAAGGGCACTTCTATGGGGGACATCTCATTGTGGCTTCTTTTGCTTCCAGTTTGTGTCTCTTCAGAACTCATCACTCAGACTCGTTGAAGTACATTTCCATTTTTACCCATGTTTTGTTTCAAGTAAGCTAATGCTGATGAAAGCCTGTGTCTTTGTTCATAGGATATAACATTCTGAGAACTGGCTCATCTCAGACAGTGGAGTCCAGGGTTGCCCCTGGAGGGGTACTCAGGACCTGTAGGAATGAGCAAAAGTGGCTTTCAAGACACTGACCTAAAATTTTAAGAGCATGTCCTGAACATTCGGAACTGTCCTCAGTAACTCATTCTTATCCCTGAGTCAGGAGAACAGTGGGCATCCAAGGTGATTGGGCCCATCAATTGGGAATTGAACTTGGACTGCTCAACTACCCATCTGGTGCTATGACTAAGTATAAGAAAGAAACAAGGGGGCTCTAGAACATCAAAATGTAAGCAATACTCTCTTCTATATCCATAACAGCTATAAAAGACACATGACACTGATCCATGAATATAATTTATTAATATACTTACATAGGAATTTGTTATTACAGACAAAAGTAAAAAAAAATACAAGTGTTTCTAAGAATTCTCACTTGATTTTAGGATACTCAGTAACAAATATAGCTTGAAAAAATTAATATTACTTAAATAAGACAACATACAAGGCTTTAAAATATTCCTATTTGTGGGTCTGTGTGAGTGCATGGGGAGAAGGTACTGCCATGAGCATAGCAGAGCTTGGTTCTGAAGGTCAATTTGGGTCCATATCTGAGGCCTCTGCTATGCTCAGCCACACCCAGATTCTTCACTGCTGAGAGTCTTTGGTCCTGCATATTTTTTTTTTGTTTGTTTTCCCCAACTCTTATTTCACAAATTCCCTAATAAGGAAGATTTCAGTTCAAACATCAAGAATTTGGTTTTTCCACAGGAATACTCATAAATCTGTGACAGTTGCAATTTCATGGCTTCAAAAGGCTTTGGTCACTGGGTTTTAAAAATTAGAACAGTATTTGCGTGTTTGTTTTCCTGAGAAGCGGAAGACGTGAACTTTTCCCTAAAATATTTACAGGTTTATTTACTGCCCTATTTCAAAGTCAAACTTTCCCAGCATTTAAAATGCTGAGCAGAAATGTGTGGAGGAGGAAGACAGTGTGAGCGTGTTTGGTCACAGAACCTTTATAGAAATCTTAACTTTCATATTTAAAATAGGAAAATAGGATAATTATTTACCTGTATTTCTTTGGTGGTTCAAACACCACTGGTTTCCCAGAGAGAATATTCTTAGTATACAGAAAATAATAAGCTTTGACAAAGGAGATCTAGCAATTTCTAAAAGTAATACCTATAAGCAATTTGACTTTAGTGACCAATTTTTATAAGACATCCTCAAATAAATTAACAATGTGACTTTAAAGGGCTGTGGAAACATGTGATGATTCTATATATTTAATAGAATCACATAAGGATTGAAGTAAAAATGTGCCGAGTATTTTATAAATGATTATGCTGATTATTTTTATAAATACGTAAATTTTCTTTAATGTTCAAAGACTGGTTAATCTAAGAACTTCTCTTGTTTTATCTCACTGAAAACAAATTATTTTCTCATAAGAAAAATAATAAAACTTACCAAAAAAACCTATTTTCAATTTCTGAGAGAAGTGGCAATACAAAATAATTTTCATTGACAAGACCCTTTTCTCTCTCCTACATCTGTCAGCCCGAAAAAACCCAACAATCTCCCATAAGAGAATCACACACACTGAAGTACGGAGGCTATTGTGCTGGGGAACTGGAGAGTATCCCAGTGGGGAATCTGCACCCTTGAGATATTGACTAAAATTGCAACATGTCACTTGAACAGATTTTCAAAAGCCAAATTGTTTATATCTGAGTTAACTTCACTTTTGTGACCATGAATTCCACAAGGCTTAGTTGGTTAATAAAGTTTAACTTCTAATACTGTTAATTTCATTTGGCCAACGCTACCACAAAATACCAATAAATATCAATGATTAGCTCACTTTCACTACTTCTGTTGGAGCATTTTGACTTTATAAATATATTACAGTCTTAGTGCCAGCCCCTACGAGGGTTTAAAGTTCCATACCAGAGCACATCACCTGGATGTGGCTCTCATATGCTCACGGATATTTCTGGAGTCAAAAAGAAAAAGGAAAAGAACAGATGGATGAGAGTATTATGAAAGTTGTTTCTGCTGAAGAACAAGGGTTCTGAGGTGCTGGAAGTCAACTGGAGCAATTGTCAGAAATGACTGTGACCATGGCTGGGGTGAGGTTGCTCTCACAAAGGGCCGTCAAGCATCCGTTTCTTGGTTTGTAGGTAGAAGACGCGGTTCTCTTCCGAGTAAGTGACTTTACTGAGGGGCATCCTGTAGATGTTGGAGTTTGTTGTGGTCACCAAAAGGAACAGTATAGTGGCCAAACAGAAGGACCAGGTACCAGATGGCAATCCAACCTAGGGAAGAAGAGACAATCCACATATGCCTTTGAAATTCAATCTGAGAACTAATCTGCACGCAACACCACCTTCAATTTTCACCCCTGTAGAAGAGTCAGTGGGGTATTGCTCTGAATTCTGTTTATGCCCATGGGGGATTAGTTTAGGTCTTAGAACATTTAGCAGTTGAAATATTTTCACCCAATTGTATCTCTATCTTGTGTGCTTTTCCTCCTACTCAAACATTTGGGCTTGTTACCCCAGATGTACAAGGATGAAACTTGACACATGGAGATGATGCTATCAAATTGCTAAAGGCCCCTGGATACTCATCACATCCACAAGGCCCTCTCTGATTAGTCTAGGCTATGGTGACCTCTCTGATCCTGACTTCCACTTAGTCTTGCTTTACTTTGTGCCCTTATGTCTCTCAAATAGACTCTGCACTTCTTGAGGATGATCCCTTTTCTGTGTAACTCACACATTTCTGAGCATACCCCACTGGTTAGTTCTGGTGTTATGCATGGGGTGTGATGGAGTATGAGGGTAACTAAACCTAACTGTGCATCAGAAGCATAAGACCTATACATCTTATAAGATCCACTCTGTCTGAACAACAAGGGATAGCACCTAAGGATCTATAGTTTTCAGAATTTTCCTAGCTGACTCAGTTGTGCAGTTTTTGCAGTTCTGTTCCATGTACTGATATTTCTGAACTTTCTTTGCTGGGATGTGAAGGGCTCCACAGTGCTCTGATGGAGCCCTTCACATCCCAGTATTCCCAATATAAATATACTGAATCTTCATAAAGACCCTTCCAGATAAAATCTCTATGCTTCTGTTGAGAAATCAAAATATCACCCTGACTCATTAGCAACAGTGATTGAACATGGATTGAACTACCAGAAACTGGCCCTAATTTCTTGAAAAGGTGGATAAGGAAGAAAAAAGGTTCAGGCATTGGGAGATATGAGGTACTGGACCAGTTAGGGGAGACTGGGCTCCTCAGGGAAGGGGCAAAAGATCAGAGGGCAGGAGGACAATACTGGAAGGGAAAGAACATGGGCAGGGAACAGTTAATGGGTATAGATTTTGCCTAATAATTCAGCCCAGAACATGAGACTGAGAAGCCTTACTGATTTAATAAAGGGATTTAATAAAGGGATTTAATAAAGATATGAGATATAAAAAATTATTGATTAGATTTAAAATAACAATAACATCTGGGTCTTTAGTCCATTATCCTTTTCCTCCCTTTCCTAATATCTCAACTACTACATGGTTCTGGCTTTTTGTTAAAGAAAATGATATTCTACAGTCGATTTCCAGACATTCAGAATTAGTCTATGAATTTAATAATATGTTGTACAGTTATGGATAAAGGGATCTTAAAGTTACTGCTTTAACAAAGTAATCTGGTATTTGTTTTTAGGTGACTTTATTTTTATTTATTTTTTATTGGTACCAGGGATCAAACTCAAGACCTCATGCTTGCAAGGCAGGCGCTTATGCTGCTGAGCTAAATCCCCAGCCCATAATCTAGTATTTGTAACCACCCTGGTGAATGTAGTTTACTGTGATGTTAGAAGACAAGAGGGGCCAGAGAGCTTCTGTAGCAGGAGGTCTAGTTAGTATTGTAGTTATGGGTCCTCTTGCTTGATGCTCATAACCCAAGTAGACTTCAAGAGAGTTTTCCATATAATTGAAAGCTGACCTATCACATAATGATAAAATGAAACTGAAGCAAACTCACGTGAGCCATTAGGTTTGTCAAGGTGCCTCCGAGACAGGCAGTGAACAGGGCTATGGGGAAAAAATGGTGAGGGGGAGAAAAATGTTTAGTTAATGTTCAGAATCACTGGAATGACTTCCAATACAAACCTCCTAGAAGGTATTCTTCCACATTCTGTCAGCTAACTTGCAACCTAATTACAATATGAACTTAGACTCAGTAGCTCTGGGTTCAGATTCTGACTTCAATACTTAGGAGTTCATTGGACTCTGTCCTAAGCTTCTATTTCCTCACCTATACAAAGGAAGTAAGGGATTATCTCTCTCTAAGTTATGTGAATATAAAGGAAAGAATGTTTATGTTTAGATACAATAAATGCTCAACAGATAGTTTTATGGAACTGTATTGTTGTTGTTATAGCTCATACTTAAGGGAAAAGCCTTTCACAGCAAGTACATTCCCCTGTTGTTTTGTCAAGCATAATCAAATTTAAGTGCAACTAACAAATGCTAGAATTAGCCTGGTTTCTATACAACCTCACTACATCTAGGACATGCATTTTAAGGGTTACAGTTCATAGCTACAGAAAACTATGGTATATAGAAATAAGAAAGTGAGAATTCAGAAAACAGCACAAACCTAACAAAAATTTAAGATCCTTACCACAATAACGTTTTCTCAATAACAATTTCCCAAGGTTGGCATATAGGCCAATGAGTAAACATCTTATGTTTTTACTTATATATTCTCTAAGTATATATAAGTATATATATATATACCCTTGTGTATCCTATTCAATAGTATAATGAATTTTTATCTGAGTTGCCTCATACTAGTGGGAAAGGCCGGTCTTTGGAAACAGTCCTGGTTTTAAATTCCAGCTCTGCCACTGTATTTGTTGTATAACAAATCACTCAATTTTTCAGAATCCCATTTTGTCAACTAGAAAAAGCCAACTGAAAGGTCTGCTTTACAGGGAAATGATGAATCTCCTGTGAAAACACGTGTTTTCCCCAACAGTAGCGGTAAATGAGTCCCAATCATTGTGAGATGGAGCCCTCTGAACAACAGGGGCTCATGATGTGGGTTGAAAACTTTCCCTCCTCCTTGCTTTCATCAATTTTGTTCCTTTTAAAAATGTAATTCATCCATTCAACAGCTATTCACCGGCGCTGTGCTAAGCACCAAACATACTCTATCCCTGCTCTGCTGCACACCAGCTCCACTGCTGCACTGCCTCTGAGCACACAAGACCTTACTGCCAGTCTCTCCTTTCAGTGCCCAATGGACTTCTATGGCACACTTTTAGCAATTGTGTTTCATACTGTTAGGCTGTTTTGGAGTGATCTCCAATCTAAGCTGCTTTTCTCTCTACAGTAACAGTGTGAGACTATTAAAAGGTAGTTGCTCATCCATTAGCACTTGCTAGCAGAGCTAGGAAAGCCTTACAGCAGAGGTAAACCTCTGCATACCATGCTCAGCCTATAGGTAATTTCCTGACAACATTTTTGGTAGGCAAGGAAGAGAAAATGCCCTTGAGTACAGAGGAAAGACTGGATTTAAACTCTTGTGGACAGTGTCCCTTCCTGTGGACCATCACACGAGTCTTACTGTAATAAACCAGTATCGACAGTAGACAGAATGTGCCTATGGGGTCCACAGATAGCATAATGAATTGGGACATTTTGTGGCCATGCAATCTAGAGGCAGGGATGGCAGCTTTGCCTGGTGTGGTAAGTTTCCTGAGTCCTCTGTAATCAAGGCCTGTTATTTATTCACCTTGCCACACAAGGTTGGCCTTTTGTTTTGCAGTGTCTGGGTGATGTAGGCAAGCTGAAACTTGCTGTGGCATTTTACATATGAAACTTGATTTATAAAAGGAATGAGGGTCTGTCTCAAAAATTTGCATGCAGAGATGAAAACATCTGATAGGACCCATTGGGGATGCTCTAATACATTGCCAGCAGCAGCAGAAACTGATATGGCTCTTTTGGGGAATGGATCTGACATCTATGGAAACTAAAATTGGCATTCATTTTGAATCATCACTTCAGCTTCTAGAAATACACATTATGTGAAAACTTGAACAAAATATACAGGGATATTTGTACCAGAAATGTTCATTTCAAATGGTTCCCAACTGGAAGCCATGTAAACTTCCTCTAGCAAGCAGAGATTTGTCATTAAGGCAACTGCAGCATGGCTATCTCCACTGCCTCCAATGGTAGAGCCTCCGTACCCTGCCTGGTAGAGCCCTCCACTCCTCACTGCACACACACACGTGGAGAGGTCCTAGCTCAGCCCTACCCTCCATGACCCACTCCTACATTCATTACTCAAATATCTGGTATCCCTAGGAAAGCAAGTTTCCAGGGTGAGAAAAGAGGACACCCAAAAAAAGTAAATATCATGAAAGGAAAACACAGCTTACAGCAGATAAAGCTTAATTAATGAACCAAAAATGAAGAACTCAGTAAATGACATGATTGGTATAATGGATAGAGCCAAAGAATAATCTGATTAACTAAACTGGATCTGGGAAATACTAAGAAAAGGTCAAGAATCATGAAAAATGAACATAAGCATTGGGTTCAAATAATAGAATCCCAAAAGGAGAGAGAAAACTAATTGGAGAGAAAAGATTTGAAAAAGTGAAAACATAATATTCTAGAATTAAAAGAAGATATGAGGACTACACTGAAAGGACTTTTTAGTAGCACAGGAAAAGAACTAAACCTACATCTAGACAGACAATAGCAAAAAGTATGTTTCATATTCAAAGAGAATATTCTGAGTCCAAAGAAAAAAGTGATTCACGTTTAACAAGAATTAGATTCTTTTCAGATACCTCAATAGCATATTGGATATTGGAAGACAGTGGACTAGTCTTTGAAGACAGTTTTCAAAATATTGATATAAAAAGTTAAGTCTAGGTTTTTTTCCCCACAAGTTAAATTAAAATTTAAATAAGGGTGAAGCCAAGGGTGCATCAGGCATACAGGGCTTTAGAAGTTTCCCTCACAAGACCTTCTTTGAAGAAGTAATGCAGTAAGAAGACACGTAAATGCAGAAGACTGCTGTAAGCTATGGTGGGTTGGGATGAATGCACAAGTTAATAAAGTTTATGGTTTTCTAAATGAGTAAAGTACCACAAAACTGTGTATGGTGGCACACACCTGGAATTCCAGCACTCTGAGAAGCTGAGGCAGAAAGATTGCAAATTTGAGCCCACCGTGGGTAACTTAGTGAGACCTTGTCTCAAAGAGGAGAGGGTGTGTTTGGAGATGGAACTTAGTGCAGCAGCTCTGGGTTTAACACCCAGTACCAAAACCAGACCAAACCAAACCAAAAAAATAAACAAGACATTGTGCAAACAATTACAAGAAACTATGCAAATAACAAATCCAAAATGCAACAGCAACACGATTTCAGTAGTTGTTAGTGGGTTAGCCTTTCCAGGAGGAAGTAAAAACAGGGTATTGATAAACTTAAGAAATTGAGAGGAAATAATAAACAAACTTGATTTTTAGTAAATTATGCAAAGCTACCAGAAAAAATGTTCAAACCCTTAAATAGTGCCAAGTGCTAGACATTATATTTCATATGCTTTATGTATACATCATCAGAATGATTCTATAAGGTAGGTATTGGCATTCCTATTTTTTCGAATGAGGACACTGAGGCACAGAAACATTAAGTAATTTTCTTAAATTCATTATATTAATAAGCAACAGAGCTGGGATTGGATTCCAGGCTGTCTGACACCAGGGCCTTGGCTTTTAATTAGTTCAACATACTGCTTTCGCCATTGTGTATGCTAATAAAGATCTAGCAAAGGAAGGTAAGCACAGTAGGCAGAATGATGCCTCCTCCCACGCCAATAGGTCCACATGCTAGTCCCCAGAATTTGTGATGTTAGCTCATGTAACAAAAGGGACTTTGCAGCTGTGATTAAGGCAAAGATCTCAAGGGAGATTATCAAGGATCTGTCTAAGTGACTCTAATGTACTCATAAAAGTCTGTATGCAAAAGTCTGTATGGCGATGCATGCTTGTAATTTCAACACTCTGGGAGGATCACAAGTTTGAGCCCAGCCTGAGCAACTTAGTTACTTAGCAAGACCCTTTCTCCAAATAACAAAATGCTTTTAAAGAAGTACTGAAGATGCAGCAGTATCTATTTTAACAAAAGCATTCCAAGCAATTTTCTGATGCATGCTCAAGTTTGAGAACAGCTGTATTAAGACAATTCTCAAAGACACACATGTGATCTCACCTGACTCACCAAGAAATGTGGCTCTGTTATTTTAGCTTATTTCCTTTTAGATTTTTTGGGTCAAACAATAAACATGAAAATTCAGGACAGGTCAAGTGTCTACTTTTCAAAATAGACATAGCATAGAATGGTTAATAGGACCCAAAAGGTTTCCATCTTCCCAATAACTAGTGAGGTAGGCAAAAGTAGTTTTAGCACTCTCATAGAGGGAACATCACTTGTCTTATTCCTCATATACCTAGATAGCAAGTGGCCTAAGCTGGAACTATAGCTTTAATTTCTCATGTAGTGCTCTTTTATTGCTTGTCATTGACTTTGATCCATAGTCCTGGGCAACCTTCCCCACTCCGTGTGTGTGGGATACTCACCACAGGCAAGAGCCAGGAGGTGGGTCTGCCAGGTGAGTGCTATGAACATTCCTCCAATTGCAATGCAGGCCAGAGAACTATTGAAACCCCAGAGTCCAGAGTAGATGTCCTTGAATGGAGCTGCAAGACTGAGGCCTGTTAGGTGAGATAGGAGTGGTCAGAGATTTGGACAAAAAGCAAGATGCTCTGAAGTGAGTCTGGGGTGAGATTGGGAAGCATCTTCAGAACTCTTATTGAGCCCTAGGAAGCAGAGTCTTCAAGAAAGGTCTGGTGTACAAAAAGATGCCTGAGACCATACGTGGTACAGAGGAACTGCAATATTTGGTGATCAGTCTTGTGCTTACCTGCTACCACCCCTAGCAATGATCCAATTGCAGCATGCAGGCACATGATTGGGGAGGAGAGTAGGATGGCAATCAGGAAAATGCCCCCTGTCCATGGGTAATCACAGCCATATATCTGACCAACCCCCACTGGCAGGGACTTCAGTAGCTGCAAAAACAAGTATACAAATGAGACAACTAAAACTGAACAGAAACCTCCAATATACACATAAATTCAGACTAGATTTGTCATATTTTATCTTTCAATATCAGTATTACTAACTTTTAAGAGTCTTTTTTAATCACAGAAAAAAAATCACGGCCATTCTTCAGCTTTATTCCTAGAGGCACACCAGCCCTTTCCTGAGCATGCGTCTCCCAATGCCCGCAGTCACTGGCTTTCCTACCCATCCTGACTCTTTGCCTTGGTCACTACAGAGCTCCGAGTGTGGCATCAGTGCTTTTGGCTCTGAGGATCTGCCAAGCCCTTCCCTGAGGATAGCAGGAACCATAGCTGATGTTTCTTTGTTCCTGACTATCCATCAGTGCTGAGAGTAGTTAATCAATATATCCCTATGGTCAGTAGAAATATTACTTACTATTGTGCAGTTTGATTGCTAGTGCTTAGGCCAGACACCTGAGTAATTATAGGCAAATTCACACAGGCAAAGACTGAACAGGGTTTTGTCTCTGAACGTGACAGCATAACTATCCCTCAGGTGGCCAAGGGGTAGGAACATGGGTGCTTTGTCAAATGTTAATGATGGGTTCATAGTGAGGAAAGGGTGACTTTCTACCCCTGGCTGACCTTCGCCTGCCCCAGGTTAGCACAGCCCAACAGCAACTTCCATGGCAGCAGCAGAGTGTATATCTGTGCTGTCTAGTGCAGTGGAAACCAGTGTGGTGGCTGCTGAGCATGTAATATGAGGCTAGTGAGGCTGAGGAGCTGAGTTTGTAATTGATGTACATCTGAATTTAAATAACTAGATGGAGCTGGTGGCTTCTATATGAGAGAGCATAGTTGTGGATTCATCCTACTTCATAATATTATCTTTCACGAGTAGTTCTAATAAATCTTCGATTTTTCCTTTGAACTATTTCTAATTCATTTTATGGGCAAAAGCCCTCAAGCAAAGGCTATGAGAGCTGTACTGTGTTTTGATCACTCAGTAAAGAGGGCAGCAAAGGGTGTTTAGTAACCTGATAGTGGAGGAACCAGTCCTTTGCACATTAAAAAAGGTAAAGCTTCTTTGATTGCTGCTGACTTCAAGTATTCTCTTGTTCTCAAGGCTCAAGAAAACTTAAGCAGATTTGTTACATAAACACCAGCAGGAAGAGCTGGAGTTTGATGTGGTTAACCATGTTTTTAAAAGTACGTGCTCTCTCCATGCCCACTGAAAATGGGTGCACACTGTGATAAAATGCTTCTCAAACTCTGGTCCGTATCACAATTTGAAAAGTTTGTTAACACAGGTTCCCAGGCTGCACCGCCAGAGATTATGATTTAGGAGTCTGACATGGAGCCTGTTTTGCTATTTAAACAACTCCCCAGGTGATTCTGATGCTACCAAAGCTGAGAAGCCTGAGTTATGGAGTAAACATCTAGTTCTTTGGGCTAGGGAATTAGTTGTGAAAGGTTTAACACAAGATAAGAGGCCACCTGCCTGGTGTGCTGAACTCCGTCACTACCCACACAAGGCCAAACTCACATCAATGTGACTTCCATGGAGCTACACCCTGGAGTCAATACAGCAGATTTTTGGATAAAGAAGAGGGGGGGGGAATTAGCTTTGATCAAATAGTTATGTAAGAAAATCCCTTTGGAGCCAGGCATAGTGGTGCCTGCCTCTAATCCCAGCACTTCTGAGGCAGGAGGATCACCTAGAGTTCAAGGCCAGCCTGGGCTATATAGTAGGTTCAAGGCCAGCTTGATAAACAGTGAGACTTTGTCTCAAAAAAAATCCCATAGGTCCCAAAAGCCTTGGAGTAGAACAAATATTTTAGATAGTAAGATGAAGGCAGAAAGGCATTGGAGAGATGGATGTCTAGAACCAGGAGGACATGAGTGTATTCCAGAGGCAGAGGGGAATATGAGCAGAAATTATATCTTACCTCCAGGGCACTGAGGTCAGACCAAGTGATGTTGGGGACCGTGTTGACAGGCGTGATCAGCTGACTTGGAAAGAATAGATTGTAGTGTCCTGTGGCCAAAAGGTACATGGACAGTGCCATGTTGAAAGGGAGAGTGAAGACAGGGAGATCCCACTTGCTGAACACCGAACTCAATGCGCTTGAGAAAATGGGGCTGAAATGGAACAGAGGACAAGAATCTGTATGTGATGAAGAACCAGGTTGACTAACTGTCTCTGTATGGAGAGCTTTGTTTCATTTACCAGTGTGGCCCTCAAGTGTTGTTGTTTTCTTTCTGCTGAAAGAAAACCTGGAATAAGTCCTAATATAGAGACAGTTGTGTCAAAATAAAGCCCCAAACCCTACTTGTGGCTTCTTTGCCTTTTGAAAAATTGAAGTTACCTGGAGTGTTTTGTTTATCAAGGTTTACAAAATATTTTTGAAGCCCTTTAAACATGATCTACATAGTCAAGGTGGCCTGTGAACACTACTTGGTGATAGTCCCCTTTTGCTCCACTAGCAATGAACATGATCTGGCATTTGGTGCCTATCAGGTCACATGTCTTTAGTTTACTTATCTAATTTTGGAAAAAATTGTTCAAGGAAGGATTCAGGTGGCATGGATTGAAAGGTGTTAGAGTTTGTGTCTGGATGTCCCCCCAAAGCCTCATGCATGCACGGGGGAAGGTTTCTAGAGTTTGTGATTGATTCATGGTCCAATGCTGGGATTATGGGTCTGAGTGTTACACTGCCTTGGGGCAGATGGCCTGCATACAATATAAGGGAGGGAAAGAGGCTTACTGTCTCGCTCATCCCCTTTCTTCTCTTGTTGCTTTTCTGTCTTCCACAGCCATGAACTGTTACCCTGTGCCACACCATCCTGCCTTGGAGCCAGCTGATTATGGACTGAAACCTCTACAAAGTGTCAGCTAAATAAACCTTTCCTTCCCTAATTTTGGGCATTAGGTATTTTGTCTCAGCAATGGGAGAAAAATAATTAACACAAAGGGAAAAGATGTTCTAGTCATAGTTTATGTCTTTGAACAGTTGATAAGCTTCATCACTTTAGGCAAAGCCCTTGGCTTTAGTTTCTCAGCCTGTTGATTTGGGGTTGTGTAAATGGTTGCCAGGCTTCATATTTCTCTCACTTATCCACACAATTAAGATGCAGTAATCCCAGATTTCCTGGGCTGTATGTTGAGCACCCACTGACTTGCCCTCAAGCCTGTTCTTCAGAGAGGTTCACAAGTTGCCTCCTGGGACCTCTAGGTGCAACTAAGGTGGGGGCCTTCTGCAGTCATTGTCTATCAAGGGCTGTGATTTCCACTTGTGTGCATATTAATATTATAAATATGACATAGAAAAATGAAAATGTTTGCTTCTGGAAAAAGGACTTAAGATGATGTCCCATCACTCTGGGAATCTGAGGCAGTGGGACTGCAAGTTTGAATCCAGCCTGGGTACTGCAGTGACTTAGTTTATTTAAAATAAAAATTAAAAATAAAAAGACTGCAGGTATGGTTCAGTCCCTGGTACAGGGGAATAAAATTCATGGTGATTCAAGCTGGTGGGTTAGGGGAGTTTGTATAGGGGCAGTGGTTCTCAAAGCAGAGTTTCTGAACCAACCACATCAATGTAACCAGGGAACTTACTAGAAATGCAGATTCTTAGGCCCCACTCCCAACAGACTGATACAGAAATTTGGGGAGGGGAAGCACTTGTTTGTGTTTAATAAGTTTGAGGAGCTTTGATGTAGGGAAGGGATGATAACTTGATTGCCCATGAGGAAATTTTAAAACTCCAATGTGTTGGCAAAAGCCCAGATCAATTCCATCAGAATCTTGCTGGTCACGTGCGTGACATGGTCCATGTCACAGGCATTGGAGAGCTCAGTGTGCAGTTGAGGCCGAGAACCTCCCTGTGAGGAAGGTGTTGTGGACATGTATGGATAAGAGGCCAAAATAACAGACTGTAAAGAAATACACACTTTTGTATGTTTGTTACTAGGGACTGAACCCAGGACTTCTACATGGAGCTACTCCCCAGTCTTACTTTATTTTTTATTTTGTGACAGCCTCTTGTTAAGTCACAAAGTTGCCCAGGCTGGGTTCAACATTGCAAGTTTTCTGCCTCAGCCTCCCACAATGCTGGTCCTAAAGGCATGTACCACAATGCTTGGCTCTGAATATAATTTTAAAAATTTATTAACTTACCATGTAGCTATTTTAAGTGCACAGTTTGACAACATTAAGTACATTCATCATAGTGATTCACTCACAGAATATTTTTGATTTTATAAAACGGAAACTTACAAAACACCGATTTCTCATTCCCTTCTCCCTCCATAATTTTTTAAAGGACATTTTGAAAACCAAGTACAACTTACCAAGTCATGGACATAACAGATACTGGAAATAACAGCCACCAGAAATAGTTTCCCTTGTCCGAAAAGACAGCCATGAGTATCCCCACCAGCGTGGCATTATAGCCATGGAGCCCGGCGGCTATGGCTGACCTGTGAGCAAGAGACATGACAGGGACATTGCTGAGGGGCACTTGGGTTAGACTGGTGTGTTAATAACACTTGTAACTTTTAGATCACATTTGGATTTGAAAATGAAATGATATTTGGACATGTGCTTCAAAGCCCACTAAGTACCATGCAAATACTAATAAAAGTGAGAAATAAAATATACATAGCTAAGACTACAAAAGTGCACACAGAACAACTGCCTCCAAGGTGTCACAGCAAAGAACAGGTCTCCAGCATCTGCTTTCAGTCTTTCATTTGGAAAGTTCTATTATTTATTTAAGGGCTGGGGATTTAGCTTAGCGGCATAAGTGCCCGTCTTGCAAGCAGGCAGTCGTGAGTTCAATCCCTGGTACCAAAAAAAAAAAAAAAGTCGCAAGACAATATTTATTTAAGTCATTAAGGGTATCTGAGTCAAATAGTTTTTCCATATGAAACTTTCCTAAGTCCAATTCTTTAGTGAGAGATATATGATTCCTGAAATGTAACTTCCCTTGCATAGTGCCTATACATATTAATCTTCCAATGTAGCATATATTTTCATGTTCCTGTGCTTCTATGTTTTTGTCTCTAAAGCTACATTTCCAAGTTATTGCCAAAAAAGAAATAATTACTTTTCTTTTACTTGGCGCATAATCATTTGCATGTTTAGCCTTTAACTCTTTTGAAACTACTTTCAGTTTGGAACTTGACCCCATTTCCATTTTTGTTTTTATTTATTTTTGGGGGGCTTACTGAGAATTGAACTCAGGACCTCATGCTTGCCACGCAGGTTCTGTGACACTGAGCTAAATTCCCAGCACTACCCCACTCCTAAAGATTGTTCTGCAGGGCAATAACCCATGTTTATAGCGGCACAGTTTGTGATTGCTAAATCTTGGAAACCACCCAAATGCCCATCCACTGAAGAGTTAATAAAGATGTGTTTTTCTTTATATAATTGAGTACTATTCAGCCATAAAGAAGCTGATCTTGAGACCATATTCTTAAATGAAAGAAATCAGACACATACATGTAAATATGGCATTATTTCTCTGGTGTGAGAAAGTGAAAGTGTAAGTAGGACCAAAGTATATAGTAGATATTGTGAAATAGGAAGACATTGTTCAAATGGGAAGGCAACTGGGGAGCAGGGAGGGAGAAAGGAAAGAAGGGAAAAAGAAAAAAATGAGAAAAAGAGGAAAAATGGAACAAAAGCTTTTGTAAATAAGGAGGGGAACAGCTGTTGAAGGGAGGGTAAGGAAAGAGGAAATAAAAGAATCAAGATATATCATGTACAGATACAAATTCCCTAAAATGAATGTGATGATCATTTTGTGTACCTAAAATGTAACAACAACTCGAATTACTTTTAAAAAATTAAAAAATAAAACAGAAAAGATTGGGCCATGACAGATTGCTCTTGGGCCATAATGATTCTTTTTGCATAATGAGAACTAGAAACCCTGACAAATGGAAATATGTCTGTAGAGTAAGTCCCATGGCTACCTGTGTTCCCCAGGTGGCACTGTCTGGCACCACTGGTTCTATTTCCCTGAAGTTGTGAACTCAAAGGCAATGTTTGCAGGCACCGTGGAGGGTGAAGGTGATGAAATGAGTGGGTGAGGATGAATGCAAAGCCTGAGGGTGGGGGGGCTGCAGCCAGGGAGCCACGCTGCAGGGACTGGAGGGGGATGGCATGGGAGCTTTTTGGCTTGTTTCGGCCTGGGCCAGGAGACACTAGAGAGGCAGATGAGATGATGTTGGGTCCATTGATAGGTGTGAGAACTTTAGAGGTGGGACTTATTGTTTGAAAGGTCTTTGTCTCCCTTAAACTATCCTTCAGGGATTGTGGGAGGACACAGTTTGTGTTGGTATAATTCAGAAGTCGGAGCTACATCTGATGACGGTGGAGAGCTCCACAAAGACTTGTCCTCCCAAACAACTGATCTGGAGCTTTAATGCTTGAGTTTCATTAGTTGAAACTGGATGGTGAAGTTGTAGAATGCCACAGTTAAAGCGAAGTGATAGGAAGACATGCAGTCACGTAAACAGAATTATCTTTTATCTTTTTTTGTTTTTTTAAATTGTACTGGGGATTGAACCCAGGGACTTAAAATTCTAAACATGGTCTTATCAAGATGCAAAGTTGCCCCAGCTGGGCTTGTACTTGTGACTCTCCTGCTTCACTTTCCAAGAGGACTGGGATTACAGGTGTGTGCCACCACACCCAGTAAGAATTGTCATCAGAATTTTTTTATAAGTATATGTTTGTAATACATAATGAATATATTTATGCTACGATGTTGGGACATGTAAATATTGCACACTGATTATTTTTACTCTTCTTTCTCACCTCCTTCTCCTCCCTCTCATCTCCCCCATCCCCAGCTCCCTTTCTATTTCCCTGTTTCTTTTCTTTCATTTTGTCCTCTAAATCATTTGTACTTTGCATTGTCGTTTTAATATAGTCTTTTAGGAATAAGGAAAGTAAAAAGAGACTTGAAAGCAAACACACATAAACCTGACTTGTCTTAACTAATATCTGCCAAGGAAATGGGTTTGGTCATACTTCACCAGATCAAAACAATGAAGGACTACTGGGTATGATGTGGTCCTAGAACAAGCCTGGAGTTTTTGGTTTTTCATTGTTCTAGGAGCTGAGCTGACCTTTTGTATTCTCTGAAGAATAAGTTTGATAAACGAATGATGGAAACGAGATATAAAGCAGTCTATTAGCCAGTAAGACTTTTCAAGAATTCATATGCATTTTTGCCCCAATAAATCAAACACTAATGAAAAATAATTTTCATGATCATTAAAGAAGATCTTTTTAGAACCACTTCTAGTGATTACTTATAGCTTAGTTTTGGCTTCCACACACTGCCATGAGAAACTGGCATCATTTAATCTGGCCATTTATTCAGATAGTGAGAATAAGACACTGTAAATAATTCCCTGGCCTCTGACTCAAGGCAAATAGGAAGAGCTCTGTGGAATAAAGGTAGCTTCTGCTGGGCAAGGTGTGGCTCCATCACCACTGCCCACAGGGGCTGGTTGGCTGGTGTCTCAGAAAGGGAGTTGAGAGTGGGCAGAGAGGGATGTGCTTACCTGTCCTGGCTGAGCAAGAGGGCTGTCAGAGTGGAGACCACTGTTCCCACACAGCCATTGAGAGCCCACCACGGGTTCTGGACCAGCAAACCTATCAAGATCAGGATCCCACTGATGGGGTTGCTGACAAACACCACTTGGGATATACCCCGAAGAACCCAGTCAGTGAACTGAAGCACCATAGGTTTGTCTGGAAGAGATGAGACAAACACAGCTGAGAAAGTAGCAGGACACCTGAATCTCTCCATGGCCACCCTGAACAAAATCATCACAATCTCCTGAATGTGAATCACTTTTTATACTCAGAAGCTTCTTTCCTCTGAATCCTTGGCCCCTTTAATGACAGAGATTCCCGAAGTCACTTACTTTCTTTACGCTCAATCCACACTGCCCCTACTGGACTCTAAGCTTCAAGAAGTATCTAAAACACTCACCATGCTTACACTGCTAAACCAAAGGTGTGAATTACTAATACTAAAATTTTACCAAGTAAAAACTTTATTTTTAATGCTGAAATTACAAGATAGAGCTAGGTAATTTCCTTGAATAGGAGTAGAACCTTGCTCCTTACCACTGTTCCCATGAAGCAAAGTGAAGGAGTTTGCATATTAGAAAATAACAATTAGAAAAATAGGGGTAATACACTGTATATGTATGGAAATGTCAGCTAACCATTTCCTCCACAGCTACTTCTCCCCTCTCTCCAAGGGATGCATGCATAAATACCTTTAAGCCATTTGGCAAATTCTTTCATATCGCCAGTGACATAGCCAAGTGCCTTGGGGATACAACTTCTCCCTTGATGTGGTGAGACCTGGCTCTCAGTCTGGTCTAGTTTAATCATGGTGGGGGTATCATCCATGGCTCCTTCTTCTTCTGGCTCCTTGAGGGAAAGATAACGCTCATAAATACCCTAATGTAGAACTCTTCAGGTTGGCCAGCTTGGACTTGCTCACAGTACCCACAAAAGATGAGTATCAAGGCATTCATTTGGACCGTGCTATCTCATGAAACTGAGAAAGTGCCAATTTTCTCCTAAAATACTGTCATGGAGATTATTACCCATACCCAAACCCCACACTATTTTTGTCACCAACATCTTCAATGCTATATATCACGAGAAGGTTCTGGACTGTAATATAAGGTTCACTTTCTAGTTCAACATATATTTATTGAACCCCTACTTCTTGCACTCAGGGATCTCAGTGTAGTTAAGTGGAATGAAAAACAGTTAATGTCAATGTAACAAGTCAAATAATAGTGCAGAAAGAGCTAAAATCAAGTGATTATGCTGTCAAATAAAGGAGCAAAAAGGTTATGAAGTGGCCACTCCCTAGTATAAACTGGTCAGCTACTTTCTAACACAAAGAGCCATTTTAAATTAAAGTTTTATTTTTCAAAATATGAGTTTTATTTAAGACTTTGGAAAGGAAGAAGGTTTTAAAATAATTTCTGCATCAACGGTCTAAAAACTCTTCACCCCTACTATTCAAGTACAAGATTGCTTGAATTTGTTATCACTTCATGCAACTGTCTTTACTTTTGGAATGTACTATTTACATGTGTAAAAATAGGAAATAATGATTATCCAGAGAGGTGTTAAAACTAAGAAAGGTGAAATGGACAATGCTGCCAAAACCCAAAGAGTTATCATCTAAGGATTTTATGATGTAAGAATGTACAGGGCATAATTATAGCAGCATGCTTTGAGAAAATAAGAGTGGTATAATCGTAACCCATGCTCACTAGGTGACTACATTTCTTATGATAAGTATGCAAAAGGAGAACACCAATGTCATGAAAATATGGTCCCCTGTAGACCAAAAAAAAAAAAAATGCATCAAAAATGGTCATAGCTGAGGATTTAACTCAGTGGAGTAAGTGCCTGCCTTTCAAGTGCAAGGTTGTCAGTTCAATCCCCAGGACTACAAAAAAAAAAAAAAAAAAAAAAAAAAAAAAAAAAAAAAAAAAAAAAAAGGTTCATCATAATGCTGAAGGATATAAAAGAATATCAATGGCAAAGTCCTAACCGTAGGCATCAGGATGAAGACAATGGTCACACTACCCTGAGTGCAAGAAAAGTCTAGAGCAGAGCTAGGTCAGTGGGAAACAGAAAAATCTTAAAACCATCGGACTCTAAAAGATATAAATGTGGAATGGTGAAGGCCCAGCTCCTGGCTATTTTTTGCCCTCCTGTTCCACTTACCAAATCCAACAAATAGCTATTAACAGACAATAAAAGCATGCTTTTTTAAAAAAATACTAAGTTAGGTTTCTATTAACTGCAGTACAGAAATAAACTAATGATTTATTAGTAACAATTATACAACAATTGTATTATTCATTGCTCAAATAACCATCCTGCTTTTAAATAATGGTGAACCATTAATCATTGTAGAGCCCTTTATACAATGCATTCCAGACTAAGATCATTCTTGGCAAACCAGTATTAGAAACCAACATCCGTCAGACTTCTAATGAATCTTTGTATTAAAATTTTCCTATATTGGAAACCGTGGAAGGCCAGGGGCCCAAACTAAGTCTCAGTGGAACTGAGGCACTTCCACAGTTAAAGATGTAAAACAGTGATTAAATGTTTATGAAAAATTCCCTTTTGTTTCACAAGCTAAATGATATCTTCCCTTCTTTTCAGTTATCTCTCGTTTTAAATCCTGTAATTCAAAATTCCCGTAAATACTGCCTGGTGAACTGTCTCTCGGCTTCAGCGAGCCATTTTCAAAGCCACAGGTATGAGAAGCATTGGGCTTCAACCCAGGCAATAATGAAAAGTCCAAAACACAACTGCCTTGAGTTTCTAGAACCGAATATATCAATCCCTAAAAGTCGCGGCTATTGAAGAGAACACCAAAGTGGCATTTTCCACCCACTGCAGAACCAAATTCCAGAATAAACGAATCCATGGTCTCAAAAGTTCCAATCACATATTTATTTCAGAAAGTTTTAAATACTCTTTCTCCTTAGAGATTTGAAATCTGATAACATAACTGGCCAGGCTTGATTAAGAACCTGAATGGCCTGAGTCTCCTGCTGAACCACTCAAAGTTAAGTGAAGACTAACTTCTTCAACCAAATCTCCAGCCCAGCTCAGAAAAGGCTTGTTGAGATTTGTGTCCCCAATACCTGCATGTTAGATACACTGGAAGGTTATGATATCATAGAAAGAGGGGGCTTCTTCTGACTTAAATAACAGCTGCATTCAGGGGCTTCAGGAACTCTTTATTCTTTTATTCTGAACTGTGAGTTCTTCTGGAGTCTTTGGGAGCCTTGATACTTACCTGCTTCAGGTGTGAGAACTGGTTTAGAGAAACCTATAGTTCACTCTAGAACTGTGTATCAAGCTAGAAGACTTGCATTTCTTTAGGAAACCAAGAAGCCACGTATCCTATGTGGGAAGGTAATGCAGGGCTCTAGAGAAAGCCTTTTTAAGTAACACTCAATCCTTACCAAAAAGGCCATTACGATTCAACTGAGAGGTGAAGACAGTAAAGTAAAAGGGATTTGAAAAGGAGGAAGATAAAAGCCCTAGCCTATGTTTTCCTGGTGTTCCTAAGGCTGTCAAAACTTCCTGCTTAGTGGTCCAGCCCTAAACCATGGGGACTGGCCTGTAACTGTTAAGCTTGAGTCTCCCTCTGCCTTTGATTTAGCCACAGCCCCAAACTCAACAGAGCTTGCTGATCCCCACTTCCCAAGTCTGCTCAGAAAAGGGGATGCCACGCCTGGCACAGGCTCCCAGGTTCCCAGAGTCAGAGGCTGCAGGAAGGAAGCATACCTGTTCTTGCTGCCCATCGGTCAGGGCCAAACTTAGCTGAACGAAGCCTTCATGGTCTGCCTCACCAGCGTTATTTCCAAAAGGGTCTGTCCATTGAGGACCATGACGGGCGTCACCAGCGCCACCAACCAAAGACCGTCCATTCATCCTTTTTCTCCATACATAACAAAGGGCAAAAATATGTGAATCAGTAGGATGAGTCCTGACTCTGGTGAGTGTGAGAAAGGCCAGGTGGGGAAGGGGGCCGCGACCAGGGGGTTCCTATGAGAGAAGTTATGCCTGGAGTGGACTCTCTCATGTGCAAGGCAGATGGCTTGCAGTAGGAGAGAAGAGAGACAGTGAGCTGGGTGCAAGAGTGGAAAGTTCATTTTATTTTACTTAAAAAAAAGTAGAAAACCATGTTGCACAGAGCCCAAGGTGCAGGCTTGGTTCTGCTGCTTCTTTTCCTCACTGTAAGAAGTTGGCCCTTCTGAAACCTGCACCAGGGTGAAAGAATGGGCTTCAGGCTCTGAAGTGTGCCCTGCAAATTGTTAAGGCTCCATATTGGGCACCTGCACTGAGGCAGCAAGTAGAACAGCCTTGTTTTGTCTTGTTCTTTATCAAATGTAAGAAAATGAAGTTGTGGTGTGGATTCTATTTCTGTAATAAGATACACAATAGCTACACTTTTTATGCACAGGAAAGCCCATTCTAAAAGGCTGAGAAATGGTACTTTTTCTTGTATTGAAATAATAATTTTAGAGTATTGACTATTACTTTGTTAATAAATGATTCTTAGTTTAATTCAATAAATGTGACAGGTAATAATAATTTCTTTTTTATTTGTATCCAAAGAGAGCATTCTTCACTCAGAAGTTCCAGAAAAATTCTGTGGGTGACATTTCTTTATTTCTCACCCTTTCATTTATTTTATTTTTATTTTCTCCTATTGGTTTGGTTTGCAACCCGAAAACTTAACTTTACCAGAGTGACTTAAAAAATGCGTGGTTGTGAGAAATATTTATGTTGTGTTTTAGGAAAAAAATTACGTGTGTGTGTGTGTAGAAGGGGCTCATGGTAATCTATCTGGTTAGTTATGTACCAAGCCAACATGTTTGAGGGCTGCATTTGGAATATTTATGAATGTTAAGAAAACCAAGGTCAGACTCTCATCTTATATTAGGTTAAAGAAAAAAGAAAAAGGATGAATGAAAGAAAAATAGAAAGGAAAGAACCAGCAGGGACTGTCACATTCTCTCAGTGTGAATTCCTATCCCTGCCACCCTCATTCTCTTCGTGCTTTCTCCTACCACCAAAATCGCATGCGACTCCTTGAGCTCAACATCAGTACTTTCTTAGATCTAAGAATTAGAAAAGAGTTGAGAGTGAGGTGGGATTTTAGAGACCAGTCAGTTCAAGCCTTCATTTTTATACAAAACTGATTTTCAGAGAGGAGGTCACCCAAATTCACCCAGCAAGTGGCAGACAGACTGAGCCTTGTGGTGTGGGCAAAGCTGGCCGGCTCTTTGTCTTCCAGTCTGGGGTCAGGCACATTAATGCCACCCAGGATTCTCTTCAGTCACATACAGAGGAGAGCAGTGGCTGTTCAAGAGAGCCTGGAGCAGGGGCCAGGGATCAGAGATGTATCAGACCCAGCAGCCTGTATGGTCACCTTAGAATAACCATGGGGGCTGAACAAAGCAAAAAAAAGGGCTTTGCCAGCCCCACGGTCACCGTAGGCCTTGACAGGAAGCAGTTACTCTCTGATAAACAAACATCTCCCCATACCTCAAAGGAAGTCTCACTCTCTTGCATCACCCACAATGCTACAACAAGGCTTGCTTGTGCTGGAGCTAATGCCTAAGCATATTCTGGAAGCTAAATCTAATAGTCTTTCCTGCAGGAGATCAAAAGAGCTCTTCATAGCCTGGTTACTAACCGAATGTGGCATTGCTTAGCATTCTAGCATGAGGCAACATCAAGACTCCAATTCAGCTGGTATTCCTATTTTATTACACGAAATGAAACTCATTCTGTTGTCAGCATATATTAAAAATTTGTACAATTGGACAGACCAGAGAGTCTTTAAATTTTCCATGCCTCAAGTATCACTTCAAAAATAATACAAAGTTTTAGATATGGATATAGAAGAAAACATTGAAACATTCATGCTCTATCATAATACAAAAGCTTTCAGTAGTGACATTTATTTGGTACTTACTATAATCTTTATTTTAGGTAGTTTCTGATTGTAAGTGGCAGGAAGGCCTCTGCTCTCCTTAAAGCTGTAATCAGAAACAAAGGAAATGCTGTCAGTTATGCATGCCTTGAATGAAAACACGCCATCTCAGAAGAAATCCCCTCCTAGAAGCCTAAAATTTTACATGCCAGAAAATGCAGTTGCTGGAAGCTGCCCAGTTCATGGCTCTCACTGTGACTGAGTGGTTCTCCCTACAGATTCATCCCCCTCAGAACAGCAGCATAGCCAGAAAAGCCCATAAAAAGCCATTCCTGATACCCCTCTTTTCCCCTTGGGGTCACATAAATGCTTGTCTGCAACCTTACTTAGTTGTTTCAAGAGCACACCCTGAAACTTCCACTAGTGCTAGTGCAGTCAAAAGTATTTAACATGCAGAGTGGAGAGCCCTCTTCCAGGCCACCTGCTCAGACATCACAAATAAAGTTGTTACTTTTAAGCTTCCAGGAAGAAGCTTAGGTGAATTGCTTTCTAGTCTTTGAGAACTGCAACTTTGCTGCTTCTGCTCAGTTCCTACAATCTGAGTCATATTTCTCCATTAAGTGAAGAAAAGGGGGTAAGAAGAGCAAACACCAGAGAGGACTAAGAAGCCAAGCTTCAACAATGAACAGTTGGAAATTAATAGAAAGGAGAAGGCTACTTACCCTTCTGTGGCTTCCCAGTGGCAGAAGGCACCAGCTGATAAAGACCTGCCAGGCTCTGCTGAAAGGGAGAGTGCTGCAGAGATGGTGCCTCAGAGAGGCACCTACCCCTTTTATAGAGGAGCCTGTCTGTGCATATCTGTGTGCTGGTTTTCTCCTCCCACTTGTGCCACCAATGCCAATGCAGTGCTGGGGAATTGGTCCCTGGCTTGGGACCTGATGTCTCTTTTTTTCCTTGATTTGGTGCCAACAGCTTTGCTATCATTTCCCCCACTTTTTTTCAAAATCGAATTTGCTCAGGGGCAAATTCATCCTTCCTGCCCCTAAGCTCCACCCTGAATTGTTTGGGGAAAGATTTATAGCCAAAAAGGATCTACAAAGTGGCACTTAAACTACACTCTACAGGACAGGTTGCTGCAGACTCAGTCATGAAGTGGCTGCTCTTGGTGGAATGTTTAGAAAAGCGACACAATTTCTGGACTGGTGTGGAAACAGCAAGGTCCAGAGGGGTGTGCTGGGAGGTGGGAGCACAAGGGGTGTGGAGATTGTTTTCTGTAAACCAAATGGTCGTTTCCTCGCCTAGGGAAAACAAAAACACAATTGTTTCCCTGGACTGTTCCTCTTTCCAGGTGAGAATCTCAGGATAAACTCTGCTGCCTTTTAAAAGTTAGGAGGCAAGCATTCCATAGCAGAGGGATGGAAATTGAACCGAAAACTACTCTCCTTTCCCAGTCTTCTGAACTTTCAGTTTTGTGTTTTTTGTTTCTATTATGGCAGAAATCTAACACACTTGAGTGCATTTCTGTGAGCACAGAATTTTAAAAATAATCCCCACAGAGAGCTGTGCAGATGTGGCTGGCCTTCCACCCTCTGCAGGTACAGATACCAACTTTATCGGCCCTCAGCAAGGCGGCCGGGGCTCTGGAGCTCCACCCCCGGACACTGCCCCGACCACAGGGCTTCTGGTCCTTGGGACACCCTCCCTTGCAGGTGCCCCACGTCCAGGCTGCTGTGTCTGGGCCCCTTGAGGGAGCCCATGGGTCAGGCTCATGATGAGAGTCTTGAGGTTCAGGCAAATCTCCCTTCGACATTTTTTTCCCCTGATAAAATGAGAAGATAAACTAGAGTTACTCTGAAGGAGAAAAAAATATGTGGCCAGAGGCCAGTGTGGGGGTCTGCTGGGAATGAAAGGCATTCCAGGTTTCTTGGAGTTCGTCATGCCCCTCGGTAATAACAGTGCTAATGGAAGTGATAGTAGTGATAAGGATTATAATGATAAGGATTATAGCCAAGTAATGATAAAAATTGCAGTAGATGGCTGAGCACTGCTAAGTACTTTACATCAGTCATTTAAACATCATTCAGATACTATGAGGTAATAGCCAATATTTCTATTTGATGGATAAGGAAACTGAGGCTCAGAGAGCTTAAATAACCTGTCCAAAGTTTGACTTGACACTTTGTACTGTTAATCACTCTAGTACTGTCCGGGGTTTCTAACTTCTGCCTGTGTTTGCTTCATTCATTCATTAACTAAATTAACCCAATCATCAAGGGCATTTATTGACTTCCTTCTGCAGCTGCTTCCACATGGTACCCATGCAACTTTCCGCTTCTGGCCCTGGTTGGGTTGAGGGTGTGTAGCCAGCCTCAGGTCTTTTGGACAGAATCACCTCCTCTGTGCCCTCCCTCCCCTCCTGGCCTCTGCCCAGGGCTCTGTAAAGCCACACCTTAAGTGCAGGTTGCAAAAAACAGCTTTGTCATCTAGGACACAGAAGGTAATACAAAACACATGGGTTTCTAAGTCAGGTAAACCTGACCTCGAATACTGACTTTGTCCCTTACTAACTGTGTGACCTTAGGTACGTTAATCACCCTGTTTGAACTTTAGATTTGTCACTTTAAGTGGAGTAACTGCGCTTCTTTCATAAGGTCGTGAGGAGAGATGATGCATGTGAAACATTGTGCCTAACACGTGGAGTGCCACGGTTCTGTGGTACCCACTTTCAATCAGCATCACTTTGCCTTTGGGGATTCCTGAATGTTTCTCTTTTTCTCATCTTTAACCAGGGGAGAAGGTCTTCCTAATCCTCATCTCGGAAGGGGTACAGCTGTGAGCATGGAGTTAAGCAGGAGCCCACTTCGAGGGCACCCTGGTGCTCCTGGTGTGCTAACTGCAAATCCGATGCCGTTTTCTCAGTTCTTCCTCCAGGGTGTCCTGGTTTTCTTTACAGAGTGTCCTGTGCTGAGGGCTGATGCCCTGACATTGCTCTCTGCCACTCCTGTCTTCTGTATTTCCCGCACTCTCCTGAGCTCTCTCTGCCCCTCTTCTCAGCAAACTTGCCTTCCATCTGTCCGTCTGGCTACAGTCACTATATGGAGAGCTTCTCCATGGGTTTTATCCCCCTAGAAAACTCTTTGTAAACCTCTCTGTGTCTGTATTTATTTGTATTTCCAGAAGACTCCTGGGAAGTTAGAATAATTTTAGTCTGTATGTCTCACTGGACATGTAGACATACCACTCTAGCCCTGCAACAGATTTGGTGTTATCTTCCATTTTTAAAAACATATTTTATGTTGCACAATCCCACCTGGGCTGGAAGGTAGGAATGACAAAAATCAGTATCTAACTGTCTTTCTTCATGATAGGCCTCTTCCTTTCTGGACAGATTTCAGGTGGTTTATTAAACACATGTGGAAGGAAATTAAGAACTAGGTGAAGAAATGGGGAAGAAGGAAGAGCAAAGCTATGGATAATGATACATGATACCTTGCATTGATACCTTGACCTTGCATTTGTAAGTATTTCTAATACACAGCTGTCTCAAACTGGTGGCAATGGCAATGCCTATAATCCTACATACTCAGGAAGCTGAGGCAGGAGGACTGCAAATTCAAGCTCTGCTTGGGTAACTTCTCAACTGTGTCAAAAATGCAAAACCAGAAAAGGGCTGGAAGAGGTGTGTAGCTCAGTGTCACTGCCCTGGGTTCAATGCTCAGAACTGACAAAGAAAAAAGAAAAACATGCTGTGGGTATAGCTCAGCACTCCTTACTTCCTGGATTCAAGTTCTAGTACACACAAGGGTGCGCACGCGCGCGCACACACACACACAAATTCCCTCTAGATATGTGTTGGATTCAGAAATTATTGCCACATGATTTCATTTTGAGTGCTGTGTAATAGTGATCTATTGATATAGATAGTTTAACTTGACAAATAATTTACACATAATTGGGCAGGCCCTCAGGAATTCTGCAAGAGCAACCACTGAAGGCTCCTCTGCATCCCCACTATGGTTTTCCTAAATGGTAGAGAGAGCTAAGGAAACAAAACAAAACAAAACAAAAAACTTGCTTCCTTTGTCCTACTCCCCACACCACACAAAGAGAGAGGCAAAGAGCCCGAATCTGGAACTGAATGTTCCTCCACAGTGTGTTCTGAGCCCAAGGATGTTTGGCTCGGTAAACAGGCAGACAAAGAGGCACCAGAGGACAGCCAAGTCCCCTACTGACCCAGAACGCCACTTGGGGCGTATCCTTTGCAGCAGGCGCCCCCTCAATGTGGGGCCAGAGGACAAGCAGGTGCTCGGTGCCAATGCTGCTTGCAGACCTCCGCTGCCTATGTTATCCAGCTGAGTACAGGATAGCGGATGGCAGGAGTCACTCAGGTACCTACAGTTTTGCTGTTTTGTTTTGTTTTGTTTTATTTTATTTTGTTTTGTTTTTTGAGATAGGGTCTCACTATGCAGTACAGGCTGGCTTTAAACTCACTATGTAGCCCAGGCTGATCTCAAACTGATAGCGATCCTTCTGTCTCAACCGCCCGAGTGCTGGGATTACAGGTGTGCACCATTATGCCCTGCTACATTTCTGCTCTTAAATGTAGTCAGTCTTTCAGTTATTCAGCTCTGGTTAAGGAGTGAAAAGGACTCAATAGCTTGGTGCAGCCAAAGAGAGATCATTCCTCCTACACAAAGCCGAAGATGGAGGGAGTCTCCATCCCAGTGTACAACTTTCATCAGATACTCACATGAATCATTTTTCTAACTTTTAAATTAAAACTAGGCAGGTGGAAGGTCTATAGTGTAAGTCTTGGGTGTCCTTGGCCAGTGGTGCTGCGGGTTGTACATTGTACAAATGTACCAGGTCTAAAGGACCATTGACAGCCTAGTCATGTATTTATTCCAACAAGATTCCTGCAGATGGCACCAAAATGTCCTGGGGAAAGCGTGCTGGAGTGCCTCTGCACAGTGGCCGTACTGGCTAGCAATGGCCTAGTGGGGCTTTTGTTTCTTCAGGATTAAAATAAATAAATTCTCCATGAGGAACTCCAAGAAAGGGGAGGAAGTGAAACTTTTCAGTCTCATTTGAGTAAGTTGAGGAGCGGCGGAAGGTGTTGGAGAAAGGGAGAGAAGGCAGCACCATGCTTCATACTTTGGTGTGTCTCTCCACTGTGGAGGAGGCGGTGAAGTTGGCCGGAGCTTAGGCAGTTGTCTTTATTTTATAATTGGTCACGAAAGAGAAGACTGGGTGGTCTGGCATCACCACTGTGAATGGGGATCTCTGGGGACTTGGGGTCCAGGCCACTCCCCAGGGGGCCTGACTGGGATGGGGAGGATGCTTGAGGCTGAGGTTTCTCTCTGAAGCCAGGCTGGTGGCATTGGCTCAGGCTTCTCACTTTGTCCCAACTGGGGCTTAATATCTGATGACCCTTTAGGGTTATCAGAAAAGCTCCCTATTCCTATTCCCTTTGCCTCTTTTTTCCTTTCCTGTTAGCATCTGTCAAAGCAGGGGTCAGGGCCAAAGGCAAAACGAAATGACTCACAGCAAATGATTTGCTACCTGTCTCAGCAGCTGATTCAGAACTGGACTGACTGTATTATGACTTCAGCTTCCATGGGGACTGAGCTTACAAGAGTGCTTGACCTTAGAATTTCAGCTTCCAAAACCATGAAGTAAATAAATCTGTTTTCTTTGTAAAGTACTCAGCCTCAGGTATTTTGCTGTAGCCATGGAAAACTATTATCCTTATGTAGACTTTATTTTTATTTTTTTTAATTGTAAGATAACTTTCAGATACTGTGGTAGTATTTTTTGTTACTACAACAAACCTCAACAAATGATAGATTGGTTTTTAACAGCTTTATTGAAGTATAACTTACAAACCATAAGATATACTTAATCTAAGTTAAAATGATTTAATCTAAGTTACAATGATTTTTAATAAATATACAATTATATAATTGTCACCATAGTTCAATTTTAGGACATTTCCATTGTCCAAAAAGAATCCCTTGTGCCATTTGTGGTTGTGTACATTTGTAATCCTAGCTCCCTGTGTAGACTGTGAATGCCCAACATGATTTGGAGTTTTGGTACTGACTCATTTTTGCAGAATCCAGGGTCTACAGAATCAGAGGGAGAAGGTGAGGGGAAGAGAGAGAGAGAGAGGAAGAAGAAGGAGGAGAGGAGGAGGAAGAAGAAGAAGAAGAAGAAGAGGAGGAGGAGGAAGAAGAGGAGGAGGAGGAAGCAGAGGAGGAGGAGGAAGAAGAAGAAGAGAAGGAGGAGGAAGAAGAAGAAGGAATATGGGAGGGGGACAGGGAGGAAGAGAGAAATTTGACTTCTGTGTTCCAACATTTAAAAAAGAGATGCTAGTTTTAAAATAATGTATATGACACCTTTAAAAGGTAAAATAAAGTTACTCAAGAGAAGCTGTAGTGACAGGTGGGGGTGACTGGAGCTTTGCTTAGTTTATCATCTGAGATTTTTATTGCAGGAGAAGAAGGCAGCCTCAGAGTTTCAGCTTGATTATGTAGGAGAGGATGCAGTGAGGTCCCTAGAAGAAACACAACATTTTTTTTTTTTTTGGCGTTAAACAGATTGTTTCATTTATTCTTTTCTATTTAGTGTATTACAATCTTATTACTGAAAATTAGTTCAATCCTATAAATAAAATCCTCAAACATGATTGCTTAACAATGATCATTTGCTTTTATGCTGCTAATCTAGCTTCACATTTTAATTTAAATAAAGCCCTTTCTATCACAATCCTTTTCCTCAGCCCCAGTGTGACCCCACCCCCACTTTCTCTCTTGGATTGAGCTACTAAACTTTCATCTACTGAATGCACACTATCTATTATGGTTTGGATCTTAAATGTCTCCCAAAAGCTCCTGTGTTGATGGTGTGGTCCCCAGCTGATGGTGCTGTAGGGGGATGGGGCCCAGCTGGAGAAAGGTCATTGCGGGGATGCCCTTGAGGTTATAGGGAGTCCCAGGCTTTCATGCTCTTTCTTTCTCTGCTTCCTGGCCACCATGAGGCGAGCAACTTTCTTTTGCTATGTGTGTTTTCATGATATACTTCCTTACTACAGGCCCCAAAGCAAAACTGCCAAGAGCTATGGACTGAGACCTCTGAATACATAAGCTAAATAAACATTGCTTCATTTAAGTTGTTTATCTCAGATATTTTGTCCCAGTGGTAGAAAGTTAACTCATTATCTTTATTATTCTATTCATTCACTCATCTATCCATTCATTGTCTAATATATGCTAAGCATAGGAACATGCATAGACAAATAAGATATTGTTCTTAATTTTAAGCATTTTGGTTTGATGTACTTTTATATCTGTCTGAATCTTCTCCCCAACAACTGTTGCCTCTTCTGTTGGCTTGTACACTCAGCTCTCCCGTCCGTGTTTTCCTTTGGCAAGCTCCTGCATCCTTCTTTATTTCTCATTCAACTTCATCCTACTGCACTGTTTTGTGTTTAGCTAGGGTATTGGAAAGAGCCTGGGGTAGGCATGGAGATGTAGCAATTCAGACTCTGATGAGATTCTCACTTTAACTCTGCAGTTTCTCAGCTGCCTTGCGCATTAGTATAGCAGTTGGGCCCAATCAGAGGTGCTGAGGTTTATTTGCACATTGAAACTACCTGGGAAGCATTAAAGAATGTTGATAGAAGGTCCCTTTCCTAGAGATTCTACTGTAATTGGTTTGGGGTGTGGAAGTTTTAAAATTTTGGTGATTCTGATGTGCAGGGAAGATTGAGAACCACTGGACTGAATCCATCTAATTCCTCACTTTCCACAGCAAGGAAGTGTGTCTCAGTAGGATCAGATAGATTTTGGAGTTTGATGGATCAGGTTCAAAGTCTCCCCAGTAGGAACACCAAGGGGAAAAATCTGTTCAATTTTCTGAATCTTAATTTTAGTATAAAATTAATGGAGATCAATAATACTCACTTTGCCAAATATAAAGATTTAACAAGATCATAGCATATGATAGAAATTCAAGCAAAGGCAATTATTATTGTGATTATTATTATTTATCCTACAAGAGTCCTGGTCTCTGGCTTCCTTATTTCTGTGTCAGGTCTTAGGCTCAACCCATGATTCCTGAGTGAGGACCAGATGGGTGAGTCTGACTGTTCTCCCATGAAGAACCTCCATGAGGTTCATTCCGGTTAATATTCTCAAATCTTGTCACTCAGCCTGAGGTTCCCAGAGCATCAGCATCACACCCCCAGGGAACTTGTTAAAAAATGAGAACCTCAGCCCCATGGAGAGCTTCTGCATTAAAATCTGCACTTAACTACATTCCCAGGGGATTTGTGTGCTCACTGCATTTTGGAAGCACTGCTCCAAGACGTCTCAGTCGTGTGGAGGGAATGCATTCAGGCTCCCAGCATGGCGACAGTTTACGAATTCCAGCCTCTTGGTTGGAGATGCCATGGAGAGCCCGAGGCAGTCGTGGTTGGGATCCAGCTGGCAGCAGGATCTGCTCGCATGCACTGGGCCACGCCTGTGGCAGGCAGGGCTCTAGGCGAAGCCCATCATCCTGCCATCTCACCAAGTTTCACCAGGCCCCACCCTCAGCCTGGTGCTGGTTCTTTCGCACAGGCTTACCGGGTGCCTCAAGCCTGTCAGTCACCGTGAAAAATTATTGCAGGTCACAGGAGGCCGATGTTTGCACGCACGGGGGCAGGGCTTCCTCCAGCCCCACAGAGCCTGGCAACAGCTCTTACGGCCCAGGCAACAGCCCACCAAGGTACTGGGGACTTTCTCTAAGCATTTTCTTGGTGGTCCCCTCTCCTTGGTTCTGCATTTTGGATCCCTTGTCCATTTAAAGCCAGGAACCTGGCCGTGATTCCTTTCCACACTGCCCCAGGGTACAACTCTTTTGCGGCCCCTCCCACAACTGTGAGGTTCTGTACTTTCTAGAGCCTATATTACAACAACAGAGACTTGAATATGCATTTCCAAAGGCCACCTGGCTTCCCATTTGGTACTCCTCCTGCCCCGGGGCAGAGCAGGGAGGGTGCCTCTCATTATGACACACTGTGTGAACAGGAGTGAATCTTCTGACCAGAGCTTCAGGCAGTGGCCAATACCACGCAGAGTATTTCTCCCTCTTCATAGTGTTTATCGTTATTTACAACAGGTAATATTGTGAGTCCTTGCTTTATTGAGCTTCCCCACTAGTCTGCAAGCTCCCTGAGGGTGGAGACAGGGCTGCTGTGCACTGGTTAGCCCCAGCTTCGGGTTCACTGTCTGGCTCCCAGAGATCCCCAGCAGCAATTTTCTGAGTCTGTGGACAGATATTATACATGGGTGATTTGGTGACTCTGGGACTTAAAGGACCAGGATGCTACTGACATAGAGTGTGTGTTCCTTTGGGTTGATAAGAGGGTGGGTGTAGATTCCCCTCAAATACAACCCTCAGTATAGGGTTCCAGTATTGTTATGCTATGGGCCATGTGGTCCAGAAAGCAATGCCCTTGACGTCTGGGACAGATGCAGACAGTTCTGGTCCACTAGCTCCTGCCTCAGGCTAGCCAGTCTTAGGCACCAAACAGCTGCTATCTGCACCTGGCAGGTGTCCTCCACATTCAGAGCTTGGATTTCTTCTAGGACTTTCTGCATTGGTGGATGGCCAAGCCTCCAGTCTCACATGTGTAGCTTTGCCACCTCTGAGGCTGGGGACATCTGGGTCATTCAGAGCCTGTAAGCAAAAAGAAAGCCTACCTCTCCGGGGTTTCCTTGGCGGGGGACAGCAGGTCCTCCACATACACCCTGTGCAGCATGGTGATTGGATGGGAGCTAGGGATGCCTAAGCCATCTCACTTTCTCCTGTCCTCTGATTTCAGTGTCTTCTCTCAGCTTCAGGCCATGATCTGAGGAGCCCCTTCTACTATCTGCTCCCCCCCCCCCAGTTTCCATCCCTCCGGGTAGCTAGGTCAGTCCCCAGGGATCTAGCAGATGGTATGATGGGTAAGACAAGTCTCGCATCCTGGTGCAGCAGAAAGACACAGGGACATCAGCGTCAAAGCCGAAGCTGTATATGATTGGTGGTGATGCTGTGGGAAGAGCAGTGCTTCTTAGCACAGGAAAGGTTTCTAACATCATCAGTCTAATAGGAAGCCCTTCACAGTCTTCCAGGGGGTCAGGGTGCCTATTGTGCTTAACTAAGAGCTGCCAAGTTTCAAGCCTTTCTGAAATAATACCACACCACATGCAATTAAATGCTAAATGGCAGGCAGGCACAATTTAGGATCAAAGGGTTTGGATAGCATCTGTAATGTCTGGAGTAGGCAGAAGATGATTTACTGAAGACTTAAGCTTGTAAAGGGCCTTCCCATTTATGTAGCACTGAGAGAAGCTGGGTAAGAGGGATGGATTTCCAGGCAGAGACCTGGGTATGGGCTGAGAAAGCATCAGTTTTGGGGGCCACAGACAGCCTGTGATGAGACTGTCGGCTGTGAACTGTGCTCATGGTCCGGGAATCCTGCTTGTACCTGCAAGGAAAGTGATGCTGTCTGACACCTGCAGAAGCCATGAGCACTGCACATGCACCCTGAAACGGCTCCCTCTGGTAACTGACACCACGCATTAACCAGGCCCTAAGCCCCTGCCACCCTACCAAGGAAGCCCGCATCAGGTAAAGTGTATGTAAGAAAAATTCTGCATTATAAAACAGGAGAGCTATGAACTTCAGTGAACATTGAAAACAACAATCTCATGCTCTAAGTTCCAAAATGTGGGCCACATGAATGTGAATGTGTATTCATTCAAGCAGTAACTATAATAAACCGGGATCAAGCATTAGACACAGAGCAGTTTGATTTGCCTTCTTAACAGTTGAGAGAAATAAGCAGCATTTGGCTGTTGTCCATTTTCCATCCATTTCTGTGATTCTGTACAATAATGAGCGGTTTCAAGAACTTTCTGGGGGTCAAAAGCCTCTGTAAATGTAGCAGATGCTTTGTGACTGTGGCCAATGAGATTTTCTTTCATGGAGAAGCAGCCTGAAAGCAGAGGCTTGAAGTTCCTCTGTCCCTGGCTCTTTCCCCTTCCAGTTAATATCCAAAGTTCTGCCTGCTTACAGATCAAACACAGGTTACCAGTGAGTAAGAAGGAAGTGGTAGTTGTCACTTTTAAAAGGCACCAACACAGCTGCCAAGTGAGTAGGATTTTTTTTTTTAAAGTTCTTTACAACTCAGGGCGTCTCTGAGCACAAGGGTGTTGGAATAAGTTCTCTGAGGCTCTGCTGCCACCAGCCCTCACCGGAGGCGGTGGAGCTGGGGTGCGCTCCTTACAGAACTGCCAGGCAGGCTGGTGTGTGACACTTACCAGCAGAGGGATTATGGCAGTGGGGAGAGACAGAGGGGAATTATGAAGGCAGGATGGAAACCTGAAAGAAAGATGGGATCTGCTTGATCATTGATTAGGTTCGCAGAGAACCTAAAAAAGCAGACGTGCAAACAGGTATAATGCTAAGGTCAGAGGAGACTGCAGTGGCTGTGGCTCCTTGGACAGAAAAGTGTGTGATGAGCACAGCACTTAGAGTGATTTTTCTGGCTGTGGGGCACAGGGCGAGCTGAGGCTGAAACCAGGGAGGCTTGAGGTGGGCACCCAGCCGCCAAGGCCGGACAGGGCTGCAGATGCGAGATGACTGGGAAGGAGAAAGAACAATCAATGGGTGTGGGGTGAAGGAAGGGTGAATAACAAAAGGCAGCAAATCAGAACCAATGATAATAGTAGGAATGGACACCACTGCTGGCCATGTCTGTTAGACAGGACATCTAAAGCATCGCCTGTGGCCCACCGATTCCTTCCTAGGCTACTACAGCAGAAATGTGTGCATATAGTCACAAGAGATGTGTGAAACAGTGTTCAATATAGCAGGACTTCTGGTAGCCCTGAATGGGAAGTGCCCATCAGCAGTGGAACAGATAAGTAATGATCTCCTTGTGCATTAATGAGTGATCCACTACTCCAAGCAATTGCGTGAATGAGTCTCACAATGTTGAATGAAAGAAGCCAGTCACAGAGGAGTACGGACTGTATGATTCCATTTACACCAAGTGAACGTGGCTAGACTAGGGAGGCTGAGCTAGCTACATTCACTAGAATCAAGATACCAGTCCTCACAGGAATGGGGTGCAGGGGAACTTCCAAGGAGCTGATAAAGTTTGTTCTTTCAGCTGGGTTCTGGATCCCTGGAACTACTCCGAATATTCATTAAACTATGTACTTATAACACCTGCATTTTAAGTCTATTTATTTCATAAAAAATTTTAAATGACGGTATGAAATAGCGCAAAGAGAACTGGGAGTCTATTTCATGATACTGAGTTTGAGATGTCTGGACAGCCAGGTGGAAATGTCCAGGATGTGGTTGCAGACGCTGGACTACAGTGTATGCGGGTGTAGAGATATTGAATGTGGGCATCACTGACATAGAGGTAACTGGGAGGATGAGAGCAGGCTGTGTCTTTGTGGCACAGGGAACAGTTAGGGTCAGCAGGAGGGCGGGAAGCGAGTGGGGCACTCATCAGTGGCTTATTCAGCTCCCCAACACCAGGTCCTAACGCTTCTCTCTGCTGGCTCTGATTGGTGCTTGAAAACTTGTATTTTGATGGGCTGGGGGCCGATGCCCCTGCGTCTCTTCATGAGGCATTCTTTTCATTTTAAAAGCCAAGGAAACAGAGGGTTGGTGAGATGACCAGTCTGGGCTGTAGAGGAGTGAAGAGAGGACACCTGCCCTTAATCTGACCCAGCAGCTTCTAATTTTAGAGGGCACTAATGTGCCAGGGCAGCTTGACTAACTCCATGGATGGACCCTTGAAGCCAGCCTGAGAGTGGCGGGAAACCTGTCCCCCAGCATTCCTCCCTGGAGTGCAGGGGTCCCTTGAGGAAAAGGGGGAAAGGCCGGAGTCTGTGTGCACCCATAGCTCAGCAACATGGACTTGTCATCCTGCAACCTTCTGTGACTGGGCTTAAGCTTTCCCTGTACACATGCCAGGTCAGAAGGTCAAGGGTGCCATCCCAAACACCTGTGTGATCTGGGGGTGAGGTGGTGTGTCAATAACAGCCAGTACATTTCCTGTAATGGAAAATACCAGGGCAGGAGGACTACCAAACACACCCACACAAAGCATGACACAGAAGAAAAAGTTGCCAGCCAGACAGACGGACAGACAGACAGAGAGACAGATGGGAAACAGAGAGAGAGAAAGAGAGAGAGAAACAAGATCCCCACCATGAACTCTTAACCATTGCACATGGAGCAGGCAAAGCAGCTGGTGGGAGTGAGTGGAAGAGGCCTGGATTAAAGTTCCTCTGCTGTTTTCAGGACCCTCTTTCTGCAAGGGGGTGACCCTTACCTCCATTCTCAGTGCTAATTCCTCCTTGGTGGGATGTTGTGTGCAAGTACCAGCTCCCCCAAAGTGGAATTGCTCTGGGATAAACTGTCTTCATTCCCACCCCAGTGCCTTTGTCTGTGTTGTTCCTTCTAGGCAATGCTAAATATTGAGACTGGTTCGGGGCTCCTAAGCATCAAAATGGGTTATTTGAGACAAGTTCTGTTATTTATCCTCAGATTTGAAATTGGATGATCCTGTCACTGGTATTGAGAACATAGTCCACGTGAATTGCCCAGCAGAGACACCAGCCAGTCTTGGCAGGCAACTGTTCATAATTGTTCCCCGACTCGCTTGTGCTACCTCCTGCCTAGAATGTGCCTTGGTCAGCACCACGTTCTGGGAACATGGTGAGATGTGCTCAGTTAGAGTACTTGGGCCCCTGGCACAGCTCCAAGTCTCACAGTGGGGTCTAGGGAATTGCATGTTGCTTTGGAAAGGAACCCTGTGCCATGTCCAGCTATGTCCAGTAACTTCCTTGGAGACATTTTGACTTCTGGAACTTCTAAAATGTCTTCGAACAGCTACTAACTACTCATGTATTTGAAATCTGATAGCTCATTTTTTAACATTACAAGTTCAAATAATTAGAAATGCACTCTAAACATGATTTTTGAGGGGCTTCTGGATGTTGGTAATATTCTGTTTGTTGGCCTCAGTGCTGGTTACATGGGAAACTCATTGACTGAGTGAAACACTTATGATTGGCTCACTTTTCTGGATAGACCTTACTTTAGTAAGATGCAAACAAAATAAAGCAACCTCCCCAAACCCCCAAAAACCAAAACCCAAACCAATCCCCCCCCAAAGAAAATGCAAACCAAACCAAACCAAACCAAACCAAACTCAAAAACTTTGTTCCAGGTTGTCTGGCCCGTGGCACACTCTGCTCTGCCACTTGAGTCCAGAATAAGAATGCAACACAGTGGTTTGTGACCGTGGGCTTAGCTGAGATCAGCCAGGGTTGTTGGACAGTTTAAAGAACCCTCAGACAGGTCGATTTAATGGTCATTTCTGGTGGACAGGGAGACCCACCAGTTTCTTACAAGCCAGGTCCAAGAAGTGGGAGATAAACAAATACTATGGAAATGTTGGGGAAGGACAAAACTTTGCTTTGAGGACCAGAAAAGTCCTTAGAAAGACACTAGTGATGTTTGGACAGAGTGTCGAAGATGAACAGAAGTATCTGGTGGAGAGGAGAAGAAAGGGATGATGAGAATGACATGAACAAAGACAATAAATTAGAGCGAATCGAGTCTGAGATTCAGAGAGGACTCTACCATGGCAGAGCTTAGTAAATGTGAATGTGTTCTCTCTCTCTCTCCCTCTTTTTCTCCCTCTTTCTCTCCGTGTGCATGTGCATGTGCATGTGTGTGTGTGTGTGTGTGTGTGCCTGTGCGCATGCACGCCTGGTAAGAAGTAAGCAGTTTCCCTGCTGAACTCAGGACTTTGGATTTTACCCTTCAAGCAGGTAGAGCTTTTGAGGGTGTCAGGTAGGAGAGTCTACCACTACCTTCATATTTCCAACTCCACCTCTGCCAATGCATCATCACCAACATTCTCAAGAAGCCTACCATTACCAACTTCACAATGACCAAAGTCATCAACTTCATCGCCTTCATGTCCATGCCACCATTACTTCCATCATCACCAAAGCCATTGCCGACTCCACCTTCCACCAAAGTTATTACCAAGACCACCATCAACAACTCCTTCACCAACTCCACAAGCATTGACTATCATCAGCTCCACCATCCCCACCCCCACAACCCCTCCACCATCACCAACTCCAGCAGAACAACCTCTACCAGCAAAGCACCTATTATAATAATTGTCTTCACTGGATGAATTATGGTAATGCTTGTTATGAATTAGGGAACAAAACGAAAGGAAAGGAAGCAGCGTGGGCACAGTGTGGCACAACGTGCCACACACTGTTGAGTGTGTGGCATGGTGACCGAGCTGACTTGTTGCGGTGGAGGCCCTTCTTTTCTCACCTTTGACTCATCATTAGGGTCGTGAACTGTGATGCATGCAAAATTACATGGTCAAGACCAAAATCACGGAGTGGGTAAACTTTCTCAGTATTTGGGTGGAAGGTAGTCAATATAACCTTACATTTCTCAATAATTTGTTAATAAAATTAAAAAAATAATCTTGCCATTCAAAGTTTCTAGATTTCTAGCAATGCAAATCACTGCCTCATGGTAGAGTAATAGCTCAGAGATTTGAGCTACAATAACAAAGTCTGTATTGACTCTGATGACAATCTGAGCTTAGAGACATCAGATAAATTTAATTAATAAGTAGTTTTCTTAGCCTCTGCACACTTATGAACCTCAATGTCCTTTTAAAAATCGGTGAAATGGGGCAGACGGGGACATTCAGATGCCCGGAATGAAGTTTGCAATGGAAAAAAAGCCAGGGCAAGGGGTCCATTGTGTGCTTTTGGAGATGCTCTGGCGCTCTCTGGTGGCCAATAGCAGGTATCACACGCCAAAGCACTGCAGAGCTCCGTGATACTGAGGCTACACAGAATATGTCAAAAGGCAAAAGGTGACAGAAGTGGCCAGTGCAGATGGGAAGTGGGGAGAGGACCCTAGGTACGTGTCCTCAATCTCTCTATGGATAACTGGCTCTCTGTTTTAACGGATGAATGAGTGGGAGTCAAACTTCAATGCATGCTGAGACCACCAGGGAGCCTCAGAGTGCAGAGGCTGGGCTCCAGCCCCCAAATTTCTGAGTATTTGGTCTGAAGGGGCCCTTCATTTTTAACCACACCTGTGTGATTCTGATTCAAGTGGTTGTTAGATGACACTCCAAAAAACCAATAGGGCTCAACACAACACAATGTGTAATATTTAGCTTTTTAAAATTAATATTTCAGCAGTAAAATAAAAACACGACTCCTACATCCAGTTGGTAAAAGGAGCCAGAGGAATTCACAGGTTACTATCTTGTATCTAATGTGACGTGGTTAAAGATCAAAGGTGCAACTCTATGCAACACACAAAGCCCCATCATTGTATTGGCCCAGTTCTCAAAGATCAAGTTAAAACACTCCAATTGCATTGAAATGAAAGTACGTCTCACAAAAGAGTGAATTCAAACCTTGAGCTCTTTGGAAGTGTACCCCTGGAGATGTCACCCTCTTGCTACAACTGGGGAAGAGTATAGGATTTGGGGTCTTAAGAATCCCATCCCTGAACACGAGAGACTCAGAGTCTGTTCCTATCAAGTACTAGGGGCCAAGGTCAAGGAACCAGACGGGGCCTGTGAGGGAGGGAACTGACCCTTTTAGGCAGCTGGCAGCCCTGGCAGGATCCTGGGTATGTCAGCCCAGCCCAGGGCACCTGCCTACCCTCCAGATCCTCCCCTTGGGCTTGTGTCTGGAGCTGTCTTGCTGTACATCAGAGTTGCTAGAAACTAGCTAAGCACCAGTGTCTCTCAGAGGGTTTGCAAACAGAACCAACCCATGGGTGAGCACAGTAAAATTCCACAGCAGCTCACAGGGATCAGGATCACAGCTTAAATGTTCCAATCCACAGTTTAAAACTGCATGGTAACAGGTCATCTCTAATGCAGGATAGGGACAACATCCACTTGACAAAATCATGCTAGCCAGGGCCCCTCTCACCTGAGACCACTCTAGGAATCTTTTCACTGCAGCCTCCCCATGGCCCAGCACTGACCGCATGGAGCACCCATTGCACTGTCTCTGGAGGTGCCCGGTACACGTCAGCATGCCCCGGGGTTTGAAAACCACTAACACCTGAGCTCCACTGGAGACTCTGGGCCTGGACACTGGGGTGCTCTGCTGCGAGTTTCCTGCCTCCCCGCCCTGGGATGCCCCTCGCCAGCTCAGGCCATGCTATATGCGGCAGTCTGTCCTGTGACCAGATGGATCCCACAAGAAGCAGGTGCTGAGGGAAGGAGCAAGAGCACCTTGTGGTCCCGGTCCCTGTCTCTGCCTCAGGTTTTCACAGAGGGTTAGAGAGTCACTTCTCCATCAAAACCTGTCTAGTTTTATATTTTAAATTTCTTCCTTTTCTAGGGCTACCTGGCCCAACAAGCCTCCTCATTCTGCTTTTCTCCACCTCCTTTGTCTCCATCTCAGATGTCTACGTCCTCAGGGCTCCACGGGGCTCCTTCTCTCTTTGTACCATCTGCCACCTTCCTGTCCTCTTGCAGCAGCTGCTGCTTTCACCGCCTCTCCACCCTCCCATCTCATGGACACCTCGGGGCAGCTCCTCATCCTGTACCTGCTCACACACCACACCTGCTTTATGTGCCCTGCAGTCACACTTGTGCACCTGGCCTGAACTGTCCCCCTGGGGACAGTGAGGTTGGAGGGGCTGCTGATCGCGTTACTGCTTCATGTGCTCAATCAGCAGGCTTCTGGGGCCAATGCAAACCCTGACTTGGCTGTTTGGCTTACTGAGCCAGATGTTTCTGGTCAGTGGGTTCAGTTTTCTTTAGTCTCCTCTGGGCTGAGGGCTTCCCCCAGCAATACTGAGGAAGGGAGAGAGTTCAGTGTTACTCTCTGTGCTGGGCATGTTCCTCCTGCCTCCAGGTGACCGCAGGGCTTGGCTGGGCTCTCTGTCAAACCCTCTCCCTCTTATGTAAAACCCTCATACAAACTGAGTGTAGAGACAGAGGGCTTAACAATCTTCAGGTGACTTATTGGAGAAGTTCTGGGCACGGGAAATAGACATCGCAGCTGTTTTCAACCCTGGCTACTTACCAGAACCTACGAGTTTTAAAAACATACTTGTGTCCTGAGTGTCAGAATCAGGAAATTCTATTCTGTCCAGGATTAGGAGTTTATGCAGGGATCCCAAAGTCTAGATCTTGATCCAGCTGTAGTACTGTGATCCAGGAGTTCTGGGGAGGCTGACTCTTGTCTCCATCCGAGTCTACTGAACCCACATCTTTGAGGCTGAGGCCCAGGAATCTGTATTTTAATAAGCCTTGATGTTTTCTCTGTGCACACGAGTTTGCAACCTGTGCATACGAGTTTGCAACCTGTGCATCACAATGTGCAATGAAGGAGGAAAGGATGATGGAGGCAGTGTCTTATTTCCAAGTCTACACTTGTGGTTCTCAAAGTGTGGCCCCACCCCACAGCATCAGCATCGCCTCAGGACAGTTTGGAACTGCAAATACTCAGGATTTAAGAGAGATCTATCGCATCAGACTCAAGGAGTGCAGCCCATCTTGTTTTAAGATCATAAAGTGATTCCAATCCACGCTGGAGTTTGAAAACCACTGGTGTACCATCTTATTACGTGGCCTCGGTACATAGCTTGGGGAAACAAACTGTAGAGGCTCCATATTATGATTTGGGTCTCAAGTGTCCCCTAAAAGTTTGTGCTTGGCTTCTCAATGCAGGGTTGTTCACTGGTGGGGACCTCTGGGAGCTGACTGGATTCTCAGGGCTCTGATCTCATCAATGAATTAATCAATTGATGAGTTCACAGCTTAGTGGTGGATATATTAAGGGTGGAGGATGGGTGAGAATTTAGGAGGTGGGGCCTAGGTGGGGGAAGTAGGTTACTAATGGTGTACTCATCTCTCCCCTCTGCCTGAGTGATAATCTGTTTCACCATAGGCCTGGAAACAGGGGGGCTTTGTGACCATGGGTGGAACCTTCTGAAACCTTGAGGCAAAATAAATCTTTTCTCCCTTAAGTTGATTTTCTCTCAGGGATTTTGTTATGGTAATGAACACCCTGCCAGGAAGGGGTGGTTGAATAAAGCTGTGTACAGTGGCTTTATTGACATTATTGTCCATAACATTATGAAAAGCTGAGGGTGGATGGCGTGGACCACTCTTTTCTTGAACACCATCCATGTATGTGAGAGAAGGCTACAGGCAGTAAGTTCTGGAAGGAAGTTCCAGTCGGTTGTCCTGGCTGAGGGTCTTGTGTTTCTTGTGAGTATGTCTGTGGGAAACAGACTTCAAATTCCAAGTAGGATGAGTGAATGAGAGTGTATTTCAGCTAATGACCCAATCAAGTACTTCTTGAGGCAACTATGTGCCACTAATGACCTAGTTCTGTGAAGGAAAAAGAGAACAGAAAGAACTGTGTGTCTGTCTGCCCACCCATTTAGAACTGTTTTGGGACACAGATTTGAGTTAATCGTGTGTCTTAGTCTTTGGTGTATTATCTTCATTGGTCTCTCCTGGGCGTTGCTCTTGAATGTATAAAGGTGAGTATGTTCCTTTATTGTTATACCTCGATCTGGTTTTCCTCCCACATTGCAATGCATGTTTTTGGATTGCATGCGTGTTTGCAAAGTGTTTGCTGGTTTCTGGGATGTAAGTGCTTCCACTATAGGGCTTGGAGCAATGTACTCCCCTGCACTCTGCCTCTCCTCTCAGGAGTTGTTGAAACTGCCTTCAGCTCTGCCCTGTGGATGCTTAATTGAAGTGCTGGACTAGAGTGCCTGCTTGACATCCCATAGTCAGCGTATGTTTCCATACGCTGAATTCTTTTACCCCATTTCAACCTTATTTGACCAACTCAGCATGTTTTATAGGTGAGGATATTGAAACACTTAGAACAGCTGAAGGATTTTATTAGTGGTCAATAATCAGAATGGCATGCACGTGGAGGGTTTCCTGCTCTTAATAAAACCAGATTATAAGACTTTGGTGAAATGCATTCAAACCCCTACTTTAATAGTTCCATGTCAGCACTTGGAGGCTCTGGCTGAGTACGCTGAGTATAAACAGCCCCTGAAGAATTTTCTGGATGCTTGATCCTCAGAGAGCCCTTATCCTAGAGCCATTAAAATGGAGCCTGGGACCTTCTTGGCCTCAAGGTGCGAGCACAAACCCATTGGTAGCTCAGGAGTGTGAGGCTTTCCTCTTTCCTATGTGGAGGGTTCATTTGCAGAGGATTTGCCCCTCTGCCTGGAGGAGTCAGGATGAGCCGGAGAGGATCAGGACGCATACAATCGTGGCTGGGAAGATGGCTAAGACCTCGGGGCAGAGAAAAAGACAAGGCAGCAAATAGCCTTTGTAAAGAATGGATTTTGGTCAGATTGTAATCTTTTCCTTAAAGCTGTGTTTATTGAGGGTCTGTCTCACTCCTTTCCTTCCTCCTTCAACTTCCTTCTTTTGCTGTTGCCCTACTAAACTGGAAATGGAGATTTGGGAGGGTCTCACTGTGGGTAAAAGAGTTTTAGCTTCCTCTGGGGAAGGGGTGGGAAAGCTGGGCCACTTGGCTTCCTACAGAGACATCTGGTGGCATAGGCTTAATAGCTGTCTCCAGAGAGAACAGGAAAGAAGAGTCACTGACCAGGTGTCATGGTTTATGTTGATGGTGCCCAGGCCTCATGTATTTGCATTGTACATTTGTGATTGGTTCATTGTCTAGTGCTTGGATTGGTGGTATCAGTGCTACACTCTGCTAGGGGTGGAGCCAGGATGTGATGTAATGGCAGAAAGAAGGTGTGTCTCTCTCTCTTGCTGGTTTCGGCTTTGCTGTTTGCAGCTGCCATGAACTGCGTCCCCGCCATGCCACCCTGCCTTGGAGCCAACTGAGTATGGACTGAAACCTCCAAAAACTGTAAGAAATAAACCTTTCCTTCCCCAACTTTGGGCATCGGTTATTTTGTCTCAGCAATGAGTAAAAAGTAACTAAGACACCAGGCAAGGTTAGTTTAGTGGCCTTTAGCCTTTCCATGTCACTAGAAAGTGACATGGGTTGTCAACAATAGAAAGCAACCTCTGTAGTAATTTTTGTGTGACTCATTTTGTAAGCAGAGGATATATATCCCAGAGGGTCTTTTTTTCCAATCCTGGGGATTGAATTCAGGGCTTCAGCCTGAGCTACATTCCCAGCTCTTTATATTTTCTATTTTGAGACAAGGTCTTGTTAAATTGGTAAGTGGCTCAGGCTGGGTTTGAAGGTGGTGATCTTCCTGCCTAAGCCTGCCGGAGTGCTGCGATTATAAGTGTGTGCCATCATGCCTGCTTCCTCCTCTGATAATTTTTAACCCATCTTTATCTCTTTCCAGATACATGCTGGTCTGTGGAAAATATTTCAGGTGAGTGTGTAGGTGGGAACCATTTTAAGGAAACCCTGATACCAACTGTCAAATCGAAAGTGTTTAATGAGAATATAATTATGAATGTTATAAAAAGAAAGACATTTGTTTATAATATGATTATAATGTTGAAAAAGATAAATTTTCCCATTATGACATTTCTGGAAACATTTCAGTTATGTAAAGGAGGGCATAGAGACATTTTCAGTAGATTTCAGTCCCTAAACCCAGTCTGGAGACATCTCCCATGACCACAAAATAAAACTCCAGAGATAATCAACTCTTTCCTACTCTTTCGGGAGGTGACACTTCCTTCTGTCACTCAACTCGGGATAATTTCTTTCTGGTTGTGCTGATTTGAACAGGTTAAAAGAGACAGAGAAGAACCAGCACTTCTGAGGTAGAAGGGACCTAAATCCTCCCCTGTCATAAAGAAATTCCTGCCAATAAGAAGTCGAGGCTGAGATGGGAGAAGTCTAGCCTAAGACTTTTGGGACCTATTAGTGGCAGAGGTGGGTGGGAACAGTCCTCTTGCCTTCCAGGCTCATGAACACTTCCCAGCACTCTGCTTTGCTATGTTAATGACTGAGATGGCAGAAATATTACCCATTTCTGTCCTTTTCTTGATGACATTTCCTTAGGAATGAAGATTCTTTTGCAGAACAGGAAGAGTTTCTATCAGAGGGG
>PVJX010009952.1:6216-59016 GCA_004027295.1 Dolichotis patagonum
AAGGGGGGGGGGGCATGGGACAGGACGACATGAGATGTCTGATTCTCAGCCTGCTCATTGGCAGGATTACAGCCGCCCCCTAGAGAGGGAAGGAGCTCCTTATTCTCCCGGCACCCTGAGTCAACCGCACAGTGCAGGTCCTGAGGCGCCAGGGTCTCTCCCCTGCAGGCCCCCCAAAGTCCGCCATACTCACCTGCTATTTCTTTCTGATGAATTGACCGTTACATTTCCAAAGTTCTGAAATGGCCATCAGATCACAGAAAGAATTCTCTTTAGGCTCCTGTTTGAAACCAGCAGCTATAGCAATCTGCTGGCCTTGCTTCAGGGCCATGACATACCTGCTTTTACACCAGCAGACAGACCCATGGTCTGCTTAAGTGATTGTGTTTCCACAAAGGGGAGAACGGATGCACCGTCCTGGGCACCCAAAGGCTCAGTGATGAGATGGATGTACAGACCCCCGGTACTGATGGCAGCCACCTTCGGCAATAAAGGGAACACAGGGAGAGAGGCCGACATGGTGGGAGGTGGCAGTTCCCTTGTTAACACACAGGGTCTGCAGCTGCTCTGTGGATGGAGCAATCCAATCTGCAGGTGAACATGAAACTGAGAGGGGAGCGCAGGGCAAGACACACTGGACAATGAACACTTCCTTTAGAAAGGAAAGATAATCTGAAGCAAGTTTTGGAAAATATTAACATCTCCAAAGCCTTAATAGTGGAGAAACAGGAGACTAAGTCACCCAAAGAACCACCTTGAGCTAATGTTTTTGCAGAATTATCTTTTTATTAAATGAAATATTCCAAACCTAAAGAAGCTTTAAGGGAACCACTTAACAAGCACAGCTGTCAATCAGCAGCAGCCCTGAGCCCTCCAATCAATTTCCCCAGAAACCACAAAGGCTATGAGACATGGTCACCCACTCCTCCTCCTCCCTCCCGCCCTTCTTGGTCCTCACCCATTCAGCGTGGCCCTTCTAGCTTGTCTTCCCTTTTTTCTTTTCTTTTTTCTTATTTGAAGAAGAAAAAAAGCAAACCAAACAAAACAGCATAAAGCAAATCAGAACAGAACAAGGCAATCAATATAGGACTTCAAAACAAAAGAACAGGAACTCAGCAATGGCTACCACAATGTCCTCGTTTTCTTCAAAATAGCTGCCCATACCTTCACACCTAATAAGATCACATAAAACAAAATGAAAGAAAACCAATCAAAACAAAACAATGAAAGCATGATAGGACTTCAAAACAAGATGGTAGGAAATCAACAATGGCTACCATTGTGCTTTCTTTAAAAATTTGTTACTCTTTTTTACACATCTTACAATGCTACTGCTTTTTTTTTTTTTTTTGCACCAGGGAGGGAACTCATGCCCTCACGCCTGCCAGGCAGGTGCTTGTGCTGCTGCGCTAAGCCCCCGGCCCCTTCCCCTTTTGCTTGAGCATCATTTCATCAGCATTCTCCACCATCATCGTATGAGACGCTCCTCCCCTGCCACAGCTTACCTGCCCCACATCTTCCTCCGCATCGCCCAGCTGGCCCTCGAGTCTGGTAGCATCTGAGGAAAAGGTGGCAGTGACCACAGGCTCTGTGGCCCCAGGTGCTGTCCTGTTCCACTGGAGGGACAGTGTGACTTCCAGAGACCCTTGGCGAAGGCAGTGCTACCCCTTACTTGCGCCCCATTTCTCAGTTCTGTCAACCTCAGTGTTACTCTACTGGAATGACAGAGGGTTCACATAACTGTTAATATGCTATAATTGTTCTACAAGACATGATAAAAAATACAGTGAATGTTGGAATTTAAAATAATTTATTCCAGTGAAAGATGCATTGACCCCCCCCCAGAAAGTCCCCCCCACACTCCCAGTGCTCTTATCCCACATTCTTGCCACTTGCTGCAGCAGCTCTTGGGTCCCCCTTGCTGAGTGCCTTCACATGTGCTGTCCTGGATGTGCTGGTGTTCTGGGTCGACTTAAAACCTTTCCCTTTCATGGTCACTTGGACTGTGGGGAGGAGCCAGAAGTTTCCTGGTGCCAGATCTGCTGAATGAGATGGCTGAGGACACCGTGTCGTGTCTTTATAAGTCTGCGTTCACCATCATTTTTCATCATTTCTCACAAAGACACTTAAAAAAGAGGACTTCCAGCACTGATTCAGAGTGGTGAGGTGATGGGCAAAGTATGTTCAAAGCGAGAGAAGGTGTTTTGAGGGAAATTAACAGCAATGTGTATTTTACTGTAATAGTTGTTTGTTATTTAACCATTCACCCTAATTTTTGATCACACCTCATTTTTCTAGTAGTTCTTCATATCGCCCAGGGTCTGTTTTATAACAGATCCCGTCACAGATCTGCCTAAATGCAGGCAGACACAGTCTATCCAGGGGGCTGGCAGCAGCTGTGGACTTGGGTCTTCACTGGAGGTTGTGAATGTGGCTCACAGAGGCGCGTGGACCACCGAACCAATGATCTTCCAACCAAGGGAAGCTGGCTCTGCAGACCACCACGCGTCCTTCCCCAGCGAAGAGAGACAGCGTGGTGAGTCGAAACGGTCAAGGAGGCTGCAGACAGGACTTGGACACTCAAGGTGAGGGAGGATAGAGCAAGGAGGAGTAATGAAAGATCTGAACAGGGATGAAAAGGAACCCGTCTTCCTTATCCATTCCTCAGTGATGAGCACTTGGGTTGTTTCCAGGATCGGGTTATTACAAATGTGCTGCTGTAAACACGGGTGCACATATATCTCTGTGGCATGATGTTTTTAATTGTCTTACCCAGAAGGGGAATAGCTGGGTTGAATAGAACCTCTAGTCCTAGTTTTTGAGGAATCTCCACGCTGATTTCCACAGTGGTTGCACCAGTCTACACTCCCACCAGCAATGGAAAAGGGTCCCTTTTCCCCTACAGCCCTGCCAGTATTTGTTATTCATTGATTTCTTGATGGCAGCCATTCTTTCTGGAGTGGGATTGGACTCTCAGTATTGTGTTAATTTGCATCTCTTGAATGATGAATGATGTTGAGCATTTTTTCTTTTTTTCTTTCTTTCCTTTTTTTTTTTTTTTATGAAACAAGGTCTCACTATGCAGTTCAGGCTGGCCTTGAACTCACTTTGTAGCCAAGCTGGTCTCAAACTTGCAACAATCCTCTCGCCTCAGCCTCCCAAGTGCCGGAGGGCATGGAAACAATGAGCCAGGTGTGGTGGCACATCCCTGTGCCACCACACCTGGCTCATTTTTTCACATATTTATTTGCTTTTTAAAAATGTAGTCTTGTTATATAATGGAGTACAATTCAGCCATAAAGAAGGATAAACTGGAAACTTTTATAGGTAAATGGATGCAACTTGAGACCATACTCATAAGTGAAATAAGTCAGACTCACATGTGTAAACATTGTATTGTCTTCCTAGAGTGAGAAATAAGAGTAAATAAGGACCAAAACATACAATACATATTGTGAAATGAGAAGAAATTGTTCAAAAGAAAAGAGGAACTAGGGTGGAGAAAGGAAGGGGAAAGGAAGGAAGGGAAAAGGAAAACAAAACAAGATAGGTATATACTAGCTTCTTTCAGTTCATTGAAAAGAAAGGTTTGTGCTAACATCTTTTGGAGAATTTTTTAGCGCATACCTTGTACTCTGAGTAGCTACTTTGAAAAAGTGCATGATGTGTTAACTGTTGTTCTCCTACTATCCTGGTATGAAATACTGTTTTTTAGCCCAGCGGCCTTCATACTGCTATTAAACCAATACAACTGCGGCCTCCACGCAGGAAGGCGGGCGCGGCCTCCTGCACACCTGCACGAGGTGCGTCACAGCTCTAAGGCGCTGGCTTTTAGGGCTCATCCCCGTTCTTGTTTCTCACAGCACAAACCTCCACAAAGCATGCGAGTGACCGGATTGCAAACTCGAACAGTTTTTAGGAAACCCCAGAGAAGAATTGTTCTCATTTATCACTCCACACGTAAAAATGTCCCAGGTCCCTTGGAGCAGCCGCAGATGACAGGCACCCTGGGGAACAGGTCCTCAGGAGTCTCTGCCTGCTGCCAGGGTCTGGGTTCATCGAGGATGGGGAAGGGCGTGGCCTTGGCCCTCACCAAGCGCTCACTGCAGGCTTCCTTGTTACCTGCCTTCTTAGCCAGGGAGCAAGACTTGGTCCAAGGCCACAGCCTGGCTTTGCTGGAAGAGGGACTCAGGTTTTCCGAGCTGCCTCCCGCCAGCTGCTTCCACCTCTGCCTTTAAAGTGAGCCAAGGCCCCCTCCTCCGAGGAGCCCACGGGGACCTGCTCCCCAGGCCCACTGAAACGTCCTCCTGCGTGTCTCATCACTACACTTATTGTCCGTGGTCAGACAGGGGTGGACAAACACGTCTGCCTTTGATCGGGCTGGCTGCCACAGAGGCCAGAGGCAGGCCGCAGTCCAGTGCCAAGCTCTGCACCCCACCATCGGCCCCTCGCGTCACTCCCCTTTCCTTCCTCGGTGAGGGTGGGGGCGTCCTCTGAGGTCCTTCTCTGCTCTGGTGGCCTTCGCTTTAGTAACCACCATGATTTCATGTCCTGTTGCTGCAGGAGCAGGGAGGAAGGTTTTAGTGTGGCTTTGCCACAGTAAGACAAAGACTGACCGTAAAAGCAGCCAAGGAAACTTCAAGCGCTCGCCCAGTGCCACAGGTCTCAAATGTAAACCTGCAGGCGCCCCCTCCTTGCCCTCCCAGGCCCAGACACCATGAGGGAAAAGGAGCAGCTGCCTAGCGCCCATCACACAGGCCCCGGGACTGTCCCAGTCTGGGCTCAGCGGCTGCTGATTGCTGACCTGGGCTGATGCCCCACGGGGTGGATGTGTTGACACAAGCCTGTGCATCCCAGTGTCCAGGATGGAGGTGATAATTGGCGAGCATGTCTTAGAGGTCACGGGTGAATGGGAGAGTGCTCCTTGCCTCCGCAGTAGCAATCCGTGCCTGAGCCGGGCAATAGCCCAAGGCGGACTCCAGTGGCCAGTAGGGAGAGGCCTAAGGACACCTCTGAGCAGTAGCGGAGAGCCTTTCAGGAGCAAGCCTAGGGAGACCAAAGGGTTTCTCTTTCAAAGATTTGCATGTCCCAGGACAAACCCTCTTTCTTTGCAATCAATTTACATAGCCAAATACTGTACCCGCTTTATCAGGAAGGAAACTACCCAATTAACAAATAAGCCAAAGTCATTAATGGGTATTTTTAGTCAGGAACATGTTTCTTAGTGGAGCAGAGAGAAGAGAGAGAAGTTAGGTTTTCTTCCTGGGCTGCAAAAGACCTTAAAATACACTGTTAAATAATAGATGTCCATGAACCAGTCAGGATAGTTGCATGGAAACCAATCTTATGATCATATAGAACCACATTTTGCGTCAAAGTGCTGCAAGGTAAAAGTGATCCATCCCGCAGATCTGAGCCAGCCACAGAGGCATCTTGTGAGAAGAACTGACTTTCTGGGCAGCCAAAGACCTCCAGGGTCCCCCAGATACAGCTTTAGCACCTGGTGACATCCACCTCTTCTCCCGTCAAGAGTAGCCCAAAATTACTCCAGGGATCCAAATACACTAGGATCCAGATCACAAATTGCTCAACAGGTCACTCTGAAAAGCCAAACGTGCGGCGTGACGGGGGAGGGAGCTCCTGCGCATTCTTCACCACAGACACAGAACCCATTTCCTGATTAGTTATTTGCCACCATAGAAGGCAGCAGAAAGCTGCTAATGTTGGTTGACCCCCTGGAGTGGCCAAGGCAGTGAGCTGTCCAAACGCAGGCTGACATTTTATCACGAGCGGGGAGCGGCATCTTCTCAACCCAACCTGTGATCATCACCTCCCGATTTTTTATGTACATATCTGTTTCCCAACGCAATGATGCCACTTCAGACAGTGAAATAGAGAAGTCGAGCCCCCCCTTCTGTACTCTGAAGAGGGCATTTCTTTGCTTAAAATGGAGAATTTACATAACTACTCTTCAATAAGTGAGTTATTACACTTTTTAGAAGAATCAGGGGAGAAAACTCTTTAGTGTACCCATGATAGCCTGGGCGGTGCTGCCGAGAGTCCAAGGGAGACTTTACAGCAGTTCTGGCCAAACAAGCACACGACTTTCAAGGCATCTGTTGCCTTGGTAATGGCCCCACTGGGTGTAAGGCTTGCCTGTGATGCGATGCTCGGCCTTAATGGAGCAGCAGGGAGCAGATGGGCCCTGTGTGCACCCTGTTGGGTCACGGGAGATAGAGGTATGCACCATAAGCAAACAGCACAAATGCTTTGAAGAGGAATGTGTGCCTTGGTTGGTGAGGACCGTCTTCCTTCCTCTTTAGTAATTCTGAACCCTCAGAAGCAATCAGGGAAAGTAGATGTCCAGCCAGGGGTCAAACCAAGAAACCAAATCTGTTAGTAGCATTCCTTTTCTTATTTTCAAACTTCTCTTACCTCTCCCTACAGAGGGAAAGAGCTTACAGACGTACAGACTTAATATTTCCTTAAACCCTAGAAAGGGGTTTTCAGTAATAAGGAGACTCCAATGAGCTACTAGTGAACAGCTTGTTAACAATCCTCCTAAGGCAGCAACACGAATGAGTGTGATTTTGGCCCTGTGTCTATGAAGCCTGACTTAAAGAGGGGGAATCTAACACCCTCCCCAATCACCATATGCATTAGACAGCTTTCCAGCACTAGAACAGAGCACCCAAGGAAATCAGCTTGCAAAGAGAAAACATTTGCTTCCACTCTCAGTTCCAGAGGCTGTAATTCATCATGAGTTGGCCTTAGGGCTTTGGGCTTCAGTGAATCCTTGGGCCTTGGGGGACACTGACCCAGTCTCCGGCCCCCCTCGACCTTCCCCAGTGGGTGTCTTCTACCCCCACCATGGTGGACATAAAGAGAAGGGGAGGAGCCAGCAGCCCCTGCCCAGAAGTGCAGGTTTCGAGGTTGGTGGAAGTCCCGGTGCTGACATCAGCTGCATGGCCATCACCCCCCCCCATGACAGGGCCCTCTGCTCTCTGCCTGTGAACCTTAGCTGATGAGAGACCTCAGCCCCTGTGGTCATGGCCGCTGCACCCATGAACCCGTGTCCGGTTCTCACACCCACCAGTCACAAAGTGCTTAGGGTGATTCAACTTGGGAGATTTTTTAAAACCCAGTTTCCTGGGCCACTTCCCTGAACAGATTTGACTTAGGGTACTTTGAAAAACCTAGAGGACCATGGCGGACCTCCTAGGGAAGAACAAGGAACCCTCCAGAAGATGTCAGCAGCCCCCGGGGACAAGAAAGCCTGACGGAGTCATCCAGACCCAGGAGACAGTCAGCAGCCACTGGAGTCGCTGTGGTGGCCCGAGCAGCACAGAGGAAAGATGGGGAGCGACAGCCCCTCACCTTGTGCACCCGTAAGGTGCAGGTGGCGGCAGCGCCGGCCCCATGTGTAGCTGTGGGCATGGGGGAACGAATCAAGCGCTGGGCTCAGCAGTTGCTTGTGGCTGATAAATATTAACTGCTGCTGTCGTTTTGGGTCTAAAGCTGCCTAAAGAGGAACAGGAGCATCCAAGAACCCGTCTCTGGGGCCCAGGCAGAGGGAGCCAACTGTGTGGCTCCCGCAGGTCCAGAGAAGAGCCGGGATTCCTGTGGGTTAGGTCAGTCTTCAGGCATCAGGGTTTTGATATTTTGCCTTCAGAGGACCAGTTTAAGGAGGGATCCTTTAACATCTACAGTCAGTCACTGCATGTCATCCAGAGGAGCCACCACTGACCCCGAGGGGACAGAGAAAAGGGAACTATCTCACCAGTAACTCAGATCTACTGATGAGCCCCACCTTCACAAAGGCTGCTAATAAAAGCTGCGAACTTCTCAGCATTCCTATCCAAACGGGCACTTACAGCCCAGGTTAGGGGTAGGTGTTTGCCCCCAGGCATTCAGGTGCTGTAAGCCTGGGCCTCAGTGCGCTGGGAAGGTGAAACCTAGGAGGTGGAGCCCAGCGGGTGATGGGTAGGTCCTTGGAGTGCTGACCTTGGAGGGGACTGAGTTAGTTCTCATGGGACCCAGTTAGTTCTCATGTGAATGAGTTGTTAGGAGTGAGCCCAAGCCCAGGTCTCTCTGGCTTCCTGTCTCACCCTGTAATCTCTCCCGGTCACACATGCTCACACCACAAGGCAGTCAGGACAGCCCTGGCCAGATCCAAGAAGGAAGGGGCGCCATGCCCTTGGACTTCCCGCACAGAGCTGGCTGAGCCTCTTTTCTTAGAGATCACCCAGCTTCGGGGACCCTGTTACAGCAGCAGAGAGCAGGCCAATACAGCCGCTTACCTTGTGACACAATAGCCACAAACCCTGTGGCTCCTCATGGTAGCCGTCAGTTACCTCATGCTTTCTGCCAGCTGGGAGTCCAAGCACGGCTTGTGGGGATTCTCAGCATCCAGATGCTAAGGCTTGCGGGAACTCTCAGCATCCAGATGTCCGCGCAAAACTGCAGCCCAGGTGCTGCCTCAGCCGGGCTCCCAGGTAGAGAAGGATCAGCCGGGGAAGACCTGCTCCCTAATGTGTGTGGTCCTTGGCAGCCTCGGTTTCTTGTTGGTTCTCCCCCTCCTTGTCACTTGGGCCTCTTCAACCCGGCAACCAGCAAGGGAGGGAGTTGGCGGGCTGGACTGAGTCACTGTCCTGTGTAACCTCCTCACAGAGGTGACACAGACGCTCCCCTCCCACACACATGCACCGAGGGGGAGAAGATTATGTAAGGCCTGAGCACCAAGAGCCAAGAATCCAGAGCATCATCTTCGCACTGGACTGTCACACCTGACATCTCCCAAATGGGCTCCCAAGGAGCCCGGCTGGGCTGTGAAAGATGAACCGATGCTCTAGAAAACAGAGAGCAGTGAACCAACTCCAGTCACTGCCTCTCACCTGAAAGCCCTTAGAAAGAGAAACGAGAAATGCGTAGTCAGACCCCGAACATGAGCCGACCTGCCACACCCAAGGAGACCTTCTCTGACAGATCACCACTTCCTGTAAGGATGGGAACGGTCACTATATGGCAGTGCGCGCCGGCTTCGATTTCAGGTTGATCCCTGTCATTCATTCGATGGCTGCTGGGGATGTGTTGCATCTTGTCTTACAATTTCAACATAAATGAATATTTAATGTTTCTTTTATATTAAATATTTATACGCTACAAATTCATTCTCCACAGATCTGTGACTCAAAGAAGGCTGCTTTCGAGTTTAGAGAAAAGATTGTCAAACTGTGGCACAATCAAATAAGCAGAAGTTGATCAAATACCCTTCATCAACGTGAAGGTTAAAAGATTTATCTCCTGAAGAGCCTGGGCCTTGTCTGGCCGAGACAAAACGACGAATTATTCTGGCATAAGTCGAAAGTGCCAAGCTTTCGCAAACCACGGTCTGGGCTCCTTCTTCCTCTCCGATATGAAGTGTCTCAGATTACTTTGCGTATTACACCTGTGCCTTGTGTGTCTTGGTTCTCCTTTGATACCCTTCTCCTCCCCTCCCTTCAACCCCTCTCCCCCTCCTTTTTCACAAAAGCTTTGTTTCCATGTTTTCCTTCTATTCTCTGTTTTTTCTTGTCTTGTGCTAATTCTGACAGTTCTTGTCCCAGGCTCCGTAACTGAAAATCCACCCCTTGGGGCAGGAGTGTGCGAGGTAGAGTTGACTTAACACTATGGTAGACACGACAGGGATGACTTCGGTGCTTTCCTAGGACACCGCCCCCGTGTCCCAGCTGCCAGATCCACGCATCTGTTCCTTCCTCTCCTTGTCCCTCCCTCCCCTCTCAGCCTCCAGAGCTCCTCACCCTGCCCAAGCCCACCACCCTCGTGGCCAGCCACAAGCTCTCCCTAGAAATCTGTGCAGCACGACAGGTACATGTTTTCACCATCACGTGAAGTTCAGAAAAAGAAAACTGACCACATTTCATTTGCTCACAGCAGCAGTGGTTTTATCGCTTTTCTGGCATAGGTGTAAACCAAGTCCCCGTTCTCCTCTGGAGCTCCTGTCACTGCTGGCAGCACTTTCTCATTGGAAAGAGGCTTTAATGTCCAAAGCGCTTGAGAGATTTTGCAGTCAGACACGTGGCTGAGAGTGGCCTACCTGCATCTGAATTAGCTAAGAGGCTACAGGCAAAACCTGGGCACAGTGGTCAGTTCCAAGGGTAAGTCACACTAGGTAGGAAGTTGCAGTTTTATTCACCATTAGGCATTTATGGTGCACCCCCAGGGCCACCACTGTCTGCATGCCAGGCCCCAGGAAGAAAGGAGGGGACCAGGCCCTGCACACAGGCAGACTGTGGTCTGTGGGTGAGATGCAATTACACAAGCAACTCAAAGGAATGTGCTCCCAGGGCAGGGGAGGGCGTGGTAGAGAGGGACAAACTCCCAAACTTCTCCCACCCAGGCCTGGGAAGGGGGCAGGAAGGTGTTTGAGGAGCAAGTGCAGAGGTGAGGAAAGAGAGCAAAGGCAGCCTTCAGGGTGCTGGGCTGGGGCAGGGCTGTGGGAGCCCCTGCGCAGGAAGAGCCCAGGCGGAGGCTGGAGAGCAAAGTTCTGTGCTTGGCTCCCACATCCCGTGGGCTTCTGACCTCCTGTGATGAGACCATTTCCTGCCTGTTCCTCATGTCATTTTGTCCCTGGGGGAGCCCTGGGTGGACCCCATCACCTCAGGGGCTCCGGCCCCCCACGCTCTGAAGCCGAGACCCGCAGTCAAGCGATAGCTGAGCCTTTTGTACACCTTAGTCAGGCTGCCAATCCAGAAAAACTAAAGTCTGACAAAACATGCCTTTTGATTGAATGAAATAAATCTTACTTTAAGAACTTTTCCTGAGATTTTCTTGGCTAATCTTCAAAATAATAAGGACAGGCCGCTACATTAAAAATTGAATTTGAAATCCTTTTCCTGGATCTGAATATTATGCATTTTGGAGACAACAGTAATAAGTAAGTGATTGAATAACTACTCATAGCTACATCCTGGAGCTACATGAGTAAGAAAGTAGCTCTCACCAGACCGGCGCTGCTCAGGAAGCGTGTGCTAAGTGACGGGGATGCGAGTGGATGCTGGGTGCAGTGACGGTGAGGAAGCAGGGCTCATGGTCAGGCAGGGCTGGGTGCCAGGCTGAGTTAGTGCCGCTGGCCATTCTGCCCACTTGGGTGCTTTCCCGCAGGTTCATCTACTCTGTTATGATTGGAATCTTTTGGAGATAAATAAATTTCAGAAGGCAAAATATACAGGAGAAGGAAGACAAAGGACGGGCCTGCAGAGTGCTTGGAATAAAGAACCGCAGGGCCTCTGATGCACAGAGAGGGGAATGAGGAAACTCAAAGGAAACCAACAGAGGGGTCAGAGCAACAGGGATTTGTCCCAGTGAAACTTCAGAGGGTGGGATAAGAACGGGGAGAGAGGACATGGAAGGAAAGCGTGAGGAGAGGACCTTGGTGGCTGAGATCTCAGGAGTGGAGCCATACAGGTAATGTGGATTTTTAGTGGCAAGGCCGAAGGGTGGTAGAGGCCCCTTAAGTAGAGGAGACCAAAGCCCCCTGCGCTGCTCAGGTGGTAGCTGGGTCCTCCACATCTGCTTCGTAGGACAATGGCTCTGCAGAGCCAGGGGTGCCCTTGCTGTTCAGTGACTTTGCCTTTCACACTCAGGGGTTAGGAGTAGACGATGGGGGGGCTGACAGGGCTGGGAAGAATTAGGGACCAGAGCACACTCTCAAATGACCACTACTGCGATGAACAGTTCTTCCCACTTTCAGATGCTCCTGAGAAGCCATGCTGCCTGAACACCAGAACTTCTCCACCCTCTTCCCCTCGGAGGGCTCAGAGGGCTCGAGCTGCATTTGTTGCACTGGCTTCCTGCTGAGTGTCCTGCTTTCACCAGATGTCCTGCTGCGAGGTCCCCCAAGAAGCCACGGGGAAGAAATCAAGTGACAACGAAGTGCAGCTGAGGCAACAGGGTGTCAGGCTCACACGGCCTGGAGCTGATCCCTGGAGCTGATGCCAGGCAGAGGATGCAGGAAGAGGGCGGAGACAAGGTCAGCTGAGGCACCGCCTGCCAAACAGAGCCTGTCCCCATGGGCAGAGGAGCCATTGTCAGGTAAGCAGCAGGGGGAGCAAAGGAGAAGCCAGGACAGGCACAGGCATAGAGGTGCTGGAGACGGTGGCACTGGTGACCAAAGTCCAGTTAAAGCATTGACACCAGACTTGCAGAGAACACAGATGAGACTCACACCTGAGCGAGACTGAGCTGCAAAGAAGTGGCCAGAGGAAAGATCCACGCTCACCTGGGCCAGGTGGCTCCCGGGCCAGGCAGGTCCAACCAGTCCTAGAAATCTGATCAAGGCCCGGCCACTGTGGAAGCAAGCAGGGCCTCATCACTCTACCCACGCATCTAGGGGAACAGCAGTGGCACACCCAGAAATCTAGCTGAGTGAGGAATTCGTGGTGTGTCTATTTGAGATTTTCTGGGGAGAGGCTAGAAGGAGGAAAGGAGGCAGCACAGGAGTCTGAGAAACTATAATGTAGAAAGGTCTAATTTGTTGACTCCACTTGGCAGTTTTATTTATCAATTTGTCAATTAACAAATTAGCGTTGTGATTTAGTTAGAACTCTTCGGGGAGTTCAGCTAGTTACGCTCCCCTGAGCCGGAGCTACTCTGGGCATGCTAATAAATCAAGTTTACGGACCGCCAAAGCAGGAGATCACAGCTGGAACCGCTTCCCTGCGAGGTCTCACTTTAGTTGCGACCCTTGCTCATTCTCTTATATTTAACATGCCCTTTCTGCCTTCAGCACACAAATCATCATGCAGGAATAAAGGGACATTTCCATGGCATCATTACCTATTGCTGTATAATAAACTGTGTCCACATCTCACCGCTTAGCTGGCCTTGTTTCTCAGGCCAGGCTAAGTCACGGTGCAGAAAGGGCTGGAGAGCCAGTGCTCTGCATACGCGAAGCCCTGGCTTTGGTACCCAGCGCCAGGAAAGAAAAAGTGAGCTGGATGTAGTCACCATAAGGCTGGCTTGGGAAGGTGGCTGGTAGCACTGTGGTCCTTGTGGACGGCTCAGCTGGAGGTGTTGGTCTCCTGCTGGCCAGAGAGCAGAGCTTGCCTTTCATTCCATGCCACATGGACCCCTCCAGTGTGATGAGCTGCATGGTTAAAGCCTGGGATGAGGAGAGTCTGCTAGCAAGGGGGGTGTTCTAATCTTCTGGAACCTGATCACGGAAGTGACATTCTACCTATGTCGTATCATTAGAAGACAGTCCCTAGGTGAGGCCACGTTCAGGATGAGGGGAGATAGAAAGGTTCCAGGAGACAGGGTCACCGGGGATTGTCTTAGAGGGTACCCGACCACCAAGGATCAGAACACAGTGACTCAGGGATAGAAGTGTAGCTTTCTCTCATTCTCAGACTAGAGGTCTGAGCAGACAGTCAAGGACAGAGAGGCAACTGCGTCTCCCCAGGGACCTGGGATCCTGGTTACTTCTATCCTCTGGCTCTGCCCTCTCCAGGAAGTGGAAGGCTGGAACTCCAGCCAGATGTCCACATGGCCCCTACACTGCCACCACCACACAGATGTGGGGAGAGGTCCTTCCCAGCGGAGCCTGAGATGATTAACTCTGCAGCGCAGCAGAGACACTGCAGAGCAGGACCCCCAGCCCACGTGCCCCAGGAGAAAGGAAATGTGGGGTGCCTTAAACTGGGGATAATTACTATAGAGCAGTGATAAATTATTTAATGTGTAATAGCTCTAGTCCTCACACTGAAAACTGGCTTACTACTTTTATCTTTGTTCTAATGCTGGGAATGAAAGAGAGCAATAAGGACTTCTCTACATTTCTTTTCAGCATGTCATCCAACAGGGACATTGCCCAGATTGTTTCTGCTCTCGTCTCATTAGTGAGACTTGGCCACGTGACCACACAGAGCCACAAGGAGCTGGGAGATGTAGTCTTTCGATGGTCAGCCATGTGCCCTGTCAAACCTGGGGGGAGGAGTGTCTTACAACACAAGGATGAGAGAATGGATAATAGGGACAGTAAGCAGGCTCTGCCACTCAGTGGACGATGGACAGGGAGTTGAACATCTAATTTATCACTGTCAAATGGTGTAACAGATGTTTAATTGTCCCAACTCTGACAGCTGTGAAGTTTGAAAAAAAAAAAAGTACTATATTCAGGCAAACATGAGAGCCAGTTCATTCAAGAAAAATTTTCTGCTTCATTAAAAAATTCCAGTCCCAATGAGGGTAGGTTCAAGCAGGGTTTTTCTCTTCCCCTAATCAGAAAAGAAAAATTAAGTTCATTATAAATTAACTCAACATCCTATGGCTGTGCTTTGTTATTGAAAATTGAAATGCTAAAAACTGAGTTATAAAATATGGGAATTACAGGACATTTGTTAAGATAAGTAAACTCCTCACTTTTCACATATTTTATCACCGCAGTCTCCCAAATCAAGAGAGCCTGAGGGCACTTTTTAAAGAGATTAATTTATTCACAAAGACAATCTCCGAGTCCCCTTACTGAGCTACAGCAAACTGGTCCTGATAAACTCTGTTTCCAATGTGAGGGTGATTAGGGCTGCGTGCTGGGTCGTAGCCTTTGAGAGGCATCCCCAGCGTCTGCGCAGCTCTCAGCCACCAGGAGGGGACCGTGACAGGGCCCAGCGCTGGAGTGCTTAACGCTCATGCTGTCTCTCAGCCACACACTTACTGCACAATGTGCTATTTCCTCTCTGTCTTAAGTAAGAAATACTCCAGTCCTTTTCACTCAATTTAAAACTTCCTGTACTGAGTTATCTGATTTGCCTATTTAGGTGACCCCCACAGCTAAAGAATTCCCATTGGCTTTGAACATCTTGAAATCTGTGAATGGCATGATTGGACAGAGTATCCTGATGGGCATACAGGGTCCTCTGTAAAGTAGGGTGACCTCTTAGGTTGATTTTTACAAATCTAAAAACAGTTTCTTCTTATTGTTACCCGCGTATGATGGCATTTTGCCAGAGATATAGGTGCTCAGGTGCACCTGTGGTCCTTCACGCAGTTATCAGCGATTTAAACTGCAGTTCACATCTCTGCCTTTTCTTTTTTAAGGAGAAATACAGTTCCAGCAGTGGACCTTGCTCGCTTCTTCTACCTTCTAGTACAATAAGTTAGGACTCGGATTCCATGAACCGCTTTGGAAATTCCTTGGCAATCTTTCTTTTCTTGCATTCTTCTTTTTAAAACCTTTTTATTAGCACACATTTGTACTACATGATGCTTCTATTCCCTGTGGGGAGTTAGAACAAGTACACAACACATCCTACCTCTTGATCCTCTTCCCATAAGACCTACTTGCCTACTTCCTGTTATCTTTTATTTTTCTCTTTATTCATATTTTGGGTTTCTCTTGAAATCACTTTTTAAAGTTTGTGTCTATGTATGGGAACCCTTAAGGGGCATTTGACATTAAAAACATTAAGAACAATCACTTCAAGGAGTGAAATAAAACCCAAAAACAATAGAAATAAGTGGCCATTGACCAAGCCATCTCTATGTGCCAGTTAACTGAGTACTTCATGTAGAATATATTATTTCATCTTTGCAGTGACCCTCGGAAGTATGCAGTGAGGTCTCACTTAACATAAACCTAGGAAGCTGGGCATGTTCTAAAAGTGTCCGCGAAATGAGTGTTGGGCTGCACAAAAAGGAGGAAGAGTATACAGAGGACTTCAGTTTGTAGAAAACAGAAGCTCACACAGATTCACTGCTGCCAGCATGATAAACCACAGCAGCCAGACTTGAACCAGGGTGTCCTCATCCCAAGCAAGGGCTTCCGGTTCTGGTTCAGGGGTTCTGCCACCTGTTACATCGACAGGTGTGAAGAATTGTCCTTATGTCGATAAGCAACGTGCACACTAAGAGGAAAGTTTAAAAACAGAGGAAAGGTTTCAGATTTTACTTTTCAGTTTCAGGATTGGTTTGTCACTTGTTCATGAATTCATTCATGCATTCATTCACGCATTCATTCATGCATTGATGCATTCATTCCATTCCAAGTATTTACTGAGCACCTAGTGAGTGTTGAGCACAGTGCTGAAAGCTGAGTCCTTGAGATGAACATCTTGCCCCTCCTCCCAGAGGCCTCCACCCCACCATGATAGCACCATGTTAAGAAAACAAAATGCATTTGTGACCACACTACAGTAATATCACAGGAAAGGGGTACTGTAATCTCCCCCAGGAGTCAGAGGTGACTTCAGAGAGGAGGGAGCCTCAATGCAAGAACTTAAGGAGAGTGGCATTTAGGAGGCTGGGCCTGGGAAGGCAGGTAAGGGAGGGGACAACAGAAACACAGCGAGTTCCGGGCGTGCCACTGCCTTTGACGGCCACGCAGGCACCTGGGTGGGCATGGAGGCTCTGGGTGGACAGTGAGAGTCTAACTAGAGAGAGTCTGTGTGTGGGTGATGCCATGATGGCGAGGCCTCCCACTCCATGTGAGTTGCAGAGAGACGTTGCTCCCGTCTGCATCAGAAAAGCCTCCGCAGCAGTGGGGGAGGGAGGACTTGGTGGGGTCGAGCGGGAGGCTCTGAGACCTTGCAGGAAGCATGGGACAGTCCAGGTGGCCAGTGGATGTCGTCCTGCACTAGGACAGTGGCAGTGCGGTGGGTTTGGGGGACAGTCGGAGTATAGACTCAGTCAGCCCGGGGGTTGAGACGGCAGGGGTGGGAGGGGGGTGGGAGGACTTCCTGTGGGTGGCTCATGTGACCTGTAAGTGACACGGTGACAGTCACAGCTGTGGATCCAGCTGGAGGAATGGCTTCAATAAGAGGAGAACCTGAGGTCTGTACAGCCACACAGAGTGCGAGGCACCTGAGAGACAGGGACATCCCCAGGGGTGTGAGTGGCTGTGGGCTGCCAGACTCACATAGCCTGGGGTGGATACTGGGGCTGGGGCCCCCTCTCTCTTCTGCACCCTCCACTGCCGCAGCTTCGGGAGCTTCTGGAAACCCACTCCTCCCACACCTCGTTCCTGCTGACCCTTTTCCCACCGAGGTTCAGAACCCCAGGTGGGCCCCGCAGCACACGTCCTGCTGGCCTTCCTCCCTCCCACTGTCCAGCTTTCACTGTCCTGGCAGCCCATGTGCGAATGCCCACGTCCCCAAGCCTGAGGGCACAAACACATATGACTGAGGACACGGCGTCCATGTCAGAGGGAGCCAGGCCTGGAGCTGCAGGAAACGGTGACTGTGTCCAGGGCCACGCAGAGGGGGACAGATGGCCCACGAGGTCTTCTCCCTGTGCTTGGCGAGGAGCTCTGTGTGTACCACCACAACTTTGGAAAGAGGAAGCCCCATAACTCCTCCCAGCCGTCCTCAGTGCCTGTGCCCAGGGTCTCGGGCTGCACCTGTCCCCAGGGCTGGCTGTGGACACTCACACCCTGTCCTCACACCCACCCCCTCTCTCTGTGCTGTGATCACCTGGAAATCATGGCCAGGAAAGGGGACCTGGCTGCCTTGGCACTGGCCGCACTGCAGACTGCGTGGGACAAGAGGGGAACAGGCTGCAACCAGAGCCAAGAGAAAGTTCTGTTCCTTCCTCACCGGCCCGCCAACATCACCTCACATCAAACGGAAACCATGGTGACCTGGTGCACAATGTATAACGGCGGTCACCTGAGCGCGGCCACCCAGAGGAGGGCAGGATAACAGGCAGTCACAGGAAGGGACAGCACCACTCAGGACGGGTGTGAAACCCTGGCTACTGGGGTAATTCAAACTGGGCCCTTGGGGGACCAGACAGGGTCAATAATGTGCCAAGCCCAGGCATGACTCACCTGGGACCTGTCAGGTGACAGCCCAGCCTGAACAGGACACCGTGAGACACTGTCCTGGGACTCAGCACTCCCAGCAGGGTGGGAAGCACTCACCAGCCTCAGCCAGTTCCCAGTGCCCCGTCAGGCCAGCCTGCGCCTGGGCCTGGCAGAAGACCTGGCCCACGGACCCTGCGGCCTGCGCGGTTATCTCTCATTCCTGCAGCTCACAGCATCGGTTCTGAACTGAGACTGTCTCCACAGAAAGGCCCGCTGGCTAGCAGGGCCAGGGCTGACCCGTGCCCAGTGTCCTGGGGTCTTGGGGTGTGGTGACAGCCCCGGGAGCAGCAACCCTTTGTGACAGGGCTTCTAGAGCTTGCCTCGCCCACCTCCCAGCTTCCCTGAGCTTTTTCTGGCCCATGCTGGCTGTTCATGGTGGAAGTGGGGCTTGGGTGGACAGTGGGTGCATAGCAGGAATTCCAGACGGAGCTCAGAGAAGTCCCTGCTGGGAGGGGCTGCGGCTGCTCTTCTCAGGCGGTGGGTTGGTTATCAGAGGCTGTCTGGGGGGTGGGGAATCCCCGCCCTAGCTCACTTGCTTGCTTGCTTGCTTGCTTTCTTGTTTTTCTTTTTGAGACAGGGTCCTGCTATGCAGTTCAGGCTGACCTTGAACTCACTTTGTAACCCAGGCTGGTCTCAAACTTGCAACGATCCACTGTGGCCCCGTAAATTCAGACAGAAAGGCCCTTCCTGTGCAGGCCTCATCCCTGCCTGGAGAGCTAGCACTCCAGGACCCACTCTGCCCAGGTTCTGTGACCAGGCCGGGGGCAGAAGCAACGTTAGCAGAAGTGCAGCCACAGCTCCCAAGGCAGGGTCTGGAAGAGGAGACCCTCATGAGAGGGAGGTCCCAGGAGGGCCACCCGGAGTGGGAGCTTCCAGAGCGCTCCTTCCTAAGACCCCGCCTGACAGGAGAGATTTTCTCTTCATTCCCGCTCGCTTCTTCCCTGTGTGTGACCACGTGTCCAGGAATCACCAGGTGTATCGAGATGGTGATGCGTCCAGTCCAGCAGAGCCTCCTGGGGGCTCGGGAGGGGAGGGGAGTCTCGGGGCGCCAAATGAAGCATAGGCTGGAGAAAGCACTCTGGGCCGGTTGGCTCGATGGTCTTCCAAACCCCTTCCAGCTTTCACACTCCTCCATCCTTTGCACTGCCACGTGTCCCAGAGCAGACAGCCTGTGTCCTTTACTGCAGGAACTTGGTGCCAATGGCGTCCCAAATGAGAACCCATTAAGGGGCCACCTCCAGGGCTCAGCCGGAGCTGACGTCCTCTGCCAGCCCCGGTGATGCAGTGCTGGGCGCTTGCTCAGCTATAACCAAAGGCTTCATTCTGCCACCTGGGAGTCTTGTGATGTGGACAGCAAGGTCCCCGCTGCTGGGGTCCAGACCTCATCGCTGCCGCCCCCTCATCCCAGGAGTCCGAATAACCACTGACGGTGGCCTGCCCCACCCAGCCCGCCTAGCTCACTCCAGATGGCTTGGTGCATTCGTATTTTACTCCTTCCACACCTGGCCACTCCTTCCAGGTGCCCTTTCCTGTGGGCCCTGTCCTTGTCGGACAGATACAGGTGTGGACACTTTGGCGCCCCGGCCTGAGCCTGTCTTTGTTGGCTGGGGCTCTGCTGTGAGGAAATATTGAAATCCCAATATTATACATTGTAATCCAAATACTGTATATGGTAATCCTTTTTCCAGTTCACCTCGTAATCTAAAGAGCTATATTTGTAATGCCATTGAGATGTTATTGGAACCCTGGCAGGTTAATTCCAATCTACCACCTCTAATGCAATCTACCTGAGAGTAAAGACACCATGACATATACAAAGTTAAGGGCATCCAAGGGGTCCTAAACCCAATCCCTGCGAGGATGTGTGGACAAAGGCCCTGATCCAAGGCCTCTCCCAGAATTCATTATCTTGTGAAGAAGGAAGTGGCTCAAGGATCAATCTGCATAACTCATTTAGGGTACCCTTTGAATGGTTTAGGAGGCTGTTGCTTCCGTTTCCAAAATGTAAACTTTTGTGCCCTGGGGAGTCATAGCCTCTTTATTTTGAGGCTTGTACCCAGCCGACATTCCTGGAGATGACTGGCTCTGCCATCTCACTAAGCTCATCTTTTACTGAGAGTGCCATGCAGGAAACAGGAGACTGTCAAGTTGGCCTTAAAGATTACATATCAGTACTTCAGCTGGTCTTATTCACATTGCTTAGAGCCAACTGAAGAGAGAAAGAAATACCATAGTCAGTTCTCTACGCATCAGCATATGGAAATAGACTTAATTTAACTAACAGTGCAGCAGTTATTCTGAACTCGAGGAGAGGTGTCCACGTAGTCTTCTATAAAGGAAGAAATCCCAGACCCTCCCCTGCTTTCTCCTTCTCCACTTCACTCTTCTCTCCTCTGTGTCCTCTAAGCTTCTGCTGGGACCTTATCACCACAGGGCTGCCTGACCCTTCCACTCCCAGGCCCACCCTACTCCCAGCTGCCTCTGCTAACTCTGTTCTCGAAACGCCCATGGTGGCCAATTCCTACTGCACGATGACAGAATGGAAGAATCAAGTCACCCTCCCCTGGTCATTCATAATCAGAAACATTTTTACTCCTCTTCAAGCCTCTGGCTTGAGACACATCGCAACTGGAAGCAGCAACCCTTTGGAAACAGATGACAGGATGGCACCAAAGTGGCAGCTGAGACAGGGTCTACCAAATGCCCGCATCCTAGAGCCCTAGTTTTCAGACTCCAAGCAAGGGGACATGTCCTGCCCAGACTCGCACTTGCTCTTTCTCTACAGTCAACAGCGGCCAGCAGCACCAGCCCTCCCTGGGGACATCACCCCAGAGGTTCTGTGTGTCCCTCACACATGCTACCTACACACATGGGCCTGGAGGACTTTCTCACGCATACATCTTGTGCTTGCACCCGGGCGGGGCTCTGCTGCGAACCTGCAAGGCTGCGTGGTAAGCCTACGGCTCAGTCCTCCTCCCCATCCGGAATCTCCACCAGCCGGCTGTGTAAGGCTGCAGGAGCCCACTCCACCGGACAGGGGTGCTTATCCAGAATCAGGGTGGCCCAACCTCCACTGCACCCACAGAACACACTGTCAGTGCAGGGACAGGCTGGAAGTGCCCTGACCCCACCAAGGAATTCCAGAGGAAAGTTGCAATGGAAATTGCTGTGACTGAAGCCATGTGCTATAAATAACATTCGAAAGTCACTGAGCATGTCATTGTGCTCACAGCATTTCCTCCCACTGCTGCCAGGCAGACAGGTCCTCAAGGCCCAGACAGGTAACCCCTGCTTCCTTCCTCATTGCCGACCAACTGTCAGGGAAGCTCCCTGGAATCGCCCTCCTCCCGCCCAGTCTTCCCTGGGCATCCTGCAGTGGTGAGACAGCCAGTGGCTCCATTCCAGACAACCTGTGGCTGGCCACTGTCCTCTTGGTCCCCTGCAGGCAAAGCCGGGAGGATGCTTGACCTCACTGGACCTCAGCCTGTGCTCTGAGGACCCCACTCCTCACACCTGCCTGGTGACTTCGCTATCAGCTCTGACTTTCAAATGGGACGTGCATCTCAAAGAGGCCAGGAATTTGACCCAGATCACCATTGGTAGCCTGGTCCAGGGACCAGGCCTGGCTCACTGATGAGTGCTTGCCCAGCATTGAGGGAGGAGAGAAGCAGCTGGCTTCTAACCCCAGTCTTGTGCCACTCAAGGCTCACAGCTGAGATCATTTAGTTGAATATCCCCTAAAATTGGGATATGTATTTTCATAAATTCATGTGTTCCATTGATAGTTCTCGAGCACTTACAATGCAACCAATGTTTGTGATACTGCAGTAAACCCACGAAACCGAAGCTCCTGGCGCCGTGGAGGTTAGAGCCTAGTGAAAAGCGGAGAGAAGCTCGTCCTACTTTATTGCAATAGGAAACATGGATAGGCATTGTGCAAACTGCACACAGAACACCATATCCCTGAACAGAGCCACACTGATCGCCATGATCAAAACCAAAAGCGTCAGGAAATCATATTAGCAAAGAAATGGGTCTCTTACTATTGCATACAACTGGCAACTGCTGGAATTCTGTATTATCATCAACTGTGGAATGCTGTGTGGACCCACATATTTAGTAGAAGGATTAGGTGTCTGTCAGGTGGTGATTTGGAGGCACAACATGCAGAGGTCTGCCCTTCTACACCCACTGAACAGACGAGGCAATTCCCACTCCAGGACACTAGTCCCCCAAAGTCACTCACGCAAAGTGGTCACGCCTGCAACAGCAAAGTATAGCCCTGCATGGGAAATTCCATGATTTATGAGTAGAGGTACGGGAAACTTCTAGTGAATGCTGAGACCTGCTCTCAACTCTCTGTTCTTCAAGCGATAGGAGTTAGTCCAGGTGGCACTACAGGAAGATCCGGTGGCACTGAGAGCCTCCCTTTTAGAGCTCTGGTTTTACAGTGAGCAGGGACAGACCTGACAGCGGGATCCCGAGAAGGTGGTCCCTCCTGGTATCTGTACCGTTCAGGACAACAGAGACATGTGACTCAGATGCAGAATAGGAGAGTATGGCTGCATGCGTAGGGTGAAGTGGAGCTCTGGCCCCATGACCTGGACCACACGACTCTCCTGCATCAAACCATGTGTCAGTGACCCCAAAAGCAGCTGGGGCTTGCTGTGATGACCACCCCACTTCGGGCTGCCAAGCTGAGCGTTAAAGATAAGAGGCACCAACCGTGGTTCACATCCTGACTCCACTTAGTGGCGGCTGTGTCATCTTAGATGAAGTCATGCACTCACGCATGTCTCAGCTTCCCCGTCTGTAGAGCAGTGGTCGCCTGCCTCATGGGGCCCTGTGAGAGCTGGCTGTGCTTGTGTGTGTGAAGGCGCTGAGCCGGTTCTCATCTGGTCCCGGGTAAATGCTCCATCATGAGCGAGATTGCTATTTAGAATCCGGTGCCTTCCTGGAATAACGGGGAAACATTCTCACATAGCCCATGTTGCTGTAACAGCATTTGTTGAAACCACACAGAAAAAACATCTCGCTTCCATACCTGAAAGGTCATGAGCTAGCTGGCAAAGCTTTTTTTTTTTTCTATCTTGACAATGAAACCCAAATTAAATGATCAAATAGGCAATCAGGTAACCAGGTAGCAAGTCACCCGCTGAGATGACCGCATACTGATCTCACCTGAGCTGATTGCTCACCTTGTCCACACTTGACCTAACAGAGGCAGAGCAGGAGGTCACCGCCCTGCAAAAGAGACGAAGAACTAAGTGACAGGTGAACGGCACACCCACATGACAACAACCAGGAACAACCCATCTCCATCAATATTTCGGGAAACTCTCGGAGGACGAGTCACAAAGGATATTATAGCCAAACTGTAATGACCCAATTGTAACCTGATTGCAGTTTGGAGAGAAGCAGTGATATAAAATGCGTTTCTCGTCTCTAGGTAGATTAGTGTCTCTGGCAGCCTCCCAAGCGATTTGTCCAAAGGGAACACAAACCCAACCAAGAGTCCAGTGAGACCATCACTGTTACAAGTGGGACAGGTGATAAATTGTGAGGCTTCCTGGTTCTTTCCACGTGTGCTTGGGTAACAGCCTGGGTGTGCTCAGGGATGAGGAGAAAATGGAAGACCCACTTTTCATGTCACAGCCTGGGTTCCACGGTAACCCTGGTGCTCACCTGCCGAAAGAAGGGGAAGTGTCTCTGAGCTCTCTCACCTGAAGGTTAGCTCTGGAACAAAACCTTCGAGTGGCCCCGAGAACCCCCTCTCCAGCGGGAAACCCGTGAGCCGACAGCTCATGGCCCGGCATGCTGTCTTGCAGCCTTCAAAAAAAAAAAGATGAAAATGTTCCAGGAAGAAGAGCCAGGTACATCACTACCCCCACAGAGGAAGAGAAACCAGAGTTTAATCTTTTGGGTCACGATGGCTCAGTCCCTCTGAGAAGATTTTATAGCCAGTGTCATGTTGGAGGACTGGTGATGTGGAAGGCTGAAAGGCTGTGTATTGGTGTGTAAATTAACAATGAAGAATATGTTTCATTAAGCATCAGAATATTTTAATTCAAAATGTCCTGGGGTCTGTTACCCACAATATAGCCTCAACTAATATCCCCAATTTCCTGAGAGAGCTTAGTTTCAAAATGTATACGAACTCACTTAAATTTATTTTATCTATTTATTTTATTATATATTTCCCCACAATTTGCTTGGATGCTAAAGGGGCTGAAATATTCCTGAGGGGTTAGGATTAATTTAATAATCAAAATGCAACTACAGGTTTTATTTAATGTCTATTTGATTATAGTTTTTTTAAATATAATGAATCTATTAGTAATAAACTAGAATGTTTAGTGTTGCTCCTAATAACAATAATCTGACCAGTAGAAAAAGTCAGGGCCAGTGATTTAGCTCAGTGGGGTAAATCTGGCAAGTGCAAGGTCACGGGTTCAGTCCCCAGTTCCAAAGAAAAGAAAGAAAAGTCTATTGTTTAACCAATACTTTCGGGGAGTGCAGTTTTCACCTGAAGCATAGCTGGGCGTTTCCCTAAGTGGGGAGATGCTCTGGAAAGGCATGAGCAGGGCTCCGGCTGCTTAGCCTGCCTCACTGTAACAGCACCGAAGACAACCAACTGTGGTTCACAGGGTCGATCTGAGGAGCTTCCCGATCCGTCGGCCCCATGGCTCCGAGCCTGCCGCCAGGTAACAGGTTGTGGCATCAGCCCGTGCAGAGCAAAACTACTCACCTCATCACCGGGAGCAGCAGAGACAAAGGAAGGCCCTGGGCCGGCCCCTTCAAGGTCGGGACCCAGATGACCCAATGGCCTCTTCCCATAAAGGCTCCCTGCCTCTGACAGCAACTCTGGGGGCAGAGCCTTCAGCACAGGGCTGCCCTCTGGAGGATTCCCTTGCTCCCAGGCCTGGTGATCACTGCAACTGCCGGACACAAGTGCGGGAGGCAGGAGGACCCAGGCTGGAGAAGCACCCAGGAGACGGAGAGCAGAAGAGTCAATTTGGAGAGGACTTGAGGAAAGATGCTGGGCTGTGCCCAGGAGCTGGCAGGCCACGGCACAATGCCACTCTGGTCCCCCACGTGCCCAGGCAGCCCAGGGCGGGGACTGCACCAGCCCAGCATGGCCCTGGCCACGAGACCGGCAGCTGGGTGTGGGCAATGTCAGGCCTGGACACGGAGCAGGACAGTCTCAGGGAGTGTGTGTGTCCTTGTCACCAGAATGACAGACTGGGCAACTCACTCTGACCAAATAACTTGGCGAATTTGGTAGAAAAATGTTGACTTTCCTAAATCACCTCATTTGACGTAGAGGTAACTATAGCTACACTAAAAGTTTTGAATAGCCTGAAGGCCCCGCAATTGGGGCAAAAGAGCCTCAAAGTTTGTTTCAAAAGTAATAAACCATAAACAAATGTCAAGTCACTGGTCTATGCCATTCTTTCCTGAACCCCATTATTGGATTCATTTATTGTTAGGTCACACTTCCAGCTTGGGAATGAAAGCCAAATCACTATTGTCTAGAAAATGTACACTTGGGGATGCACACTGAACTATTTTCGTATGAAAATAAAACCGTATTAATTGCCCTTGTTGGCAGTCATGGACTTAGGATATTTTGCAAACCTGCAACCAAAATAATTGGCCTTGAGTTCATTCTGACAACATTTTAATTATTCACTAGCTAACAACTCAAAAACAACCTGACCATTAAAATGTCTCTAAGAGCACGGACAGAGCTTCAATCCCGTATACTAATTTCATACAATATTCATATTAACCTAAATTTTCCCTGAGATCTTGATAAATGTGCATAACATTTTTGTATTCAAAAAAACCTCAAAATTCTATGCATGATAAACGTGACTACTATCCAAATAACTTGCGTTTGCTATAGTTTGAGTCCATCTGATGCCAGTTTTTTTAAACAATCAACTGAGAAAGCAATTTATGAAGAAGCCCAGTCCCTAATCGGGGAGAGTGACCATGTGAAGAGTGTGAAGAGGTGCAGCTCTTGTTCCCATGGAAACCATCGCCACCATAGACAGAGCAGAGGAAAACTACTGAAAATAAGAAAAAGCAACACAAATAGCAGGAGACACTAGCGGAGGAGTTTCCTGCCTTCGCCAAGCTCTCCAGATGAACAAGCATCTGGGGGAACGTGATTTGGGGTGAACAAGTAGGGCAGCAAGAAAACCAACCCCACAGAGGGTACCCAGCTCTATGTCCCGGCCAGTGGTCAGGTCAGGAGGTGCCTAGCAGAGGTTACTTCCTGCTATGAACTTCTAGGCACTTCCTAGAGGCCCACCTGAGAGAAGCCTGCCCACAGAGATGAAGGCAGTGCCTGGACAGGGTCACCGGTGCCGAAGGACTGCAAGCAGCACTGACAGCCTCTGGCCACCTCTCTAAGGGTAGCACTGGGTTGGGATTTAATTCATCACCAGATTGATTACAAATCGATTTCATAGGCAATGGTTACCGTGACAGGCCAAATAAAGAATAGTTCTTCCAGCGGAGAAGCACTGCCGGGCTCCCTTACCACGCATTTCATAGGCCAGGCTTGTGTCCGTTCACCACCACCTGTGACAAGGTAAGTCTGTCCCTCGGGGTTTGGTGTGAGGGAGTCACCTGCCCGAGATAACCGTACGCTCCAGTAACCCAGGCTCAGGGGCAGAGGCAGCTCGGATCTCTGTCTATTTCAGGTGTCAAGTGGCACTCAGACGAGAAATGTCACACATCAAGCGTCTTGACCCTCGGAGAATAATAGTAACAGGTCAGCATGCGCTGAGTGCTACTAGGCAAGAGTGAGCCGGAGCGGTTTCCAGAACAGACCACACGACTCCTTCCTCCCACCTGTCGACCAGGTGGGAGGAAGGCACAGCTACTGGGTTAATCTGCTCTTCCATGGTTTTGTCAAATTCCCCTGCAGAGCTGCCGGGTTCTGCTGCCTTTTTTTGTTTGCTTGCTTGGTTTTTGTTTGTGTTTTGTCTCTCTCTCTCTCTCTCTCTCTCTCTCTTTCTTTCTTTCTTTCTTTCTTTCTTTCTTTCTTTCTTTTTTCTGGTGCCTTGAACATTTTCTCTGTCTTCTCTACGATAATCAGACTACTTAGATTTTCTAACTTTCTGGAATCAATGGTTTAAGGGTTGGGGGGTAGTAGGGACCTTTGCGCTAAGGTACATCCCCAGCCCTTTTTTATTTTTTATTTTTTATTTTCAGAAAATGTCTCACTAAGTTGTTAAATTGCCTAGGCTGCACTTGAACCTACAATCCTGCCCCAGCCTCCCAGGGTACTGGGATTACAGGTGTGTTTACCATACCCAGCTCTTAGTGGTTCTTTTAATGTGATGATTTCTACCTTATTTTTTCATCTTGTATATCTGTGTTTTTCCCACCCTAAAGGATGAAAAGCTCCCTTGGCTGTTTCTCAATGTTGAATACTATGTGCCAGATTTTTCTGCAACATGGAATTTTTAACCAATGTCAAGTTACAGATCCAAGAATACATTAAAACTGACCCCAAAAAAGTGATACATCAGTTTGGGAAATGAAAAATTTACCAGATTGTTTGACAAGATTAATGTGTGTGAAAAACAATAGACTCCATAGCTAACATCACTTTCTGAAATAAACTCCCGGTGAATTTTAAAGTTATCCCTAAAATGTATGTCTAAAGAAAACACAGTAGAATGTTTACTTTTCTTAGAGATGAAGTAAAAATTTCTAAACAAGACAAAAAACTCATAGATGAAAATAGTGCTAGATTGGACCAATTAAACATTCTAACATAGCAAAAGACACCATGCATTAAACAAGTTACATGTAACATACTTAGAGGACTAATAAGTAATACCTATTATGTATTGAATCTTTACAAATTAATAAGGAAATATCAAGTAGCCTTATTTTAATAGGCAAAAATGGAAAGGAATGTTAATAGAAAATTATTAGTGAAACAAAATGATCTACAATTTCATTATCATCTGAAAAGTACAAATTAAATGTACCAACTTTTGCCGATCAGAATGGTAGCAATTAAAATCACCAAAAATATCAAATGTTTGAACAGAAATTGATGGCACTGTAAAAGGTAGAGGGCAAAAAAGCTGGAAGATCATTAAAATATGAATAATGTATACAATACAGTATACATAAATATACCTTTTGATTCAGCACTCTCCCATCTTAAGGAAATACTGCTACAGCTTCACAAAAATGAATATGCCAGGATGTCTATTATACCTTTATAAGGAAGTGGTCAAACAACATATATTGTGTGCATTGTACAAAATGTGAAATTCTGGCAGCCTTTCTCAGAAGGAGGTAGAGAAGTGCTGCCATCTTGGTGTTGGTGTTGGTGTTGTGAAAGGTCTACTGGCTGGAGAAGGAAGCAGAAGAATGGCTTCCTACTTTTTGATCATGTTTTTACAAAATAAAGAAATAGCAAATAAAACTGATGCTAAAACAAAGCTCTATTATGTGTGTGGTATGCAGTGTATACGTACAGATGTATTTTTAAAAGAGCAAAGAATTTTGTCTTACTTCATGCAAGATACCGTAGCAAATCATCCTAGACTGCAAAGCTATAAACAGAAATTTATTGTTTGCAGTTTTAGAGGCTAGGAAATCCATGATGAAGGTGCCAACAGACTCAGTATGTGATGGGGCCCTGCTCCTCATAGTTAGCAGGGTCAGCCTCATGTGTCAGAAGGGGAAAAAGGCTCCCTCAGGCCTTCTGACAAGGACCCTAATCCTATTCATGAGGTGTGTTAGTCAGCTTTCAATCACTATGACAAAATGCCTGCAGAAAACATCTTCCAAGGAGAAAAGGTTCATTCTGGCTCATGGCTTTAGAGGGTTCAGTCCATGGTAGTTTAGTCTCATCACCTTGGGCTTGGGGAAGCCAAACGTCCTGATGGAAGTGGGCTGCAGAGCAAAATGGCTCACATCATAGCAGCCAAGAAGCAGAAAGAAGGGGAAATCAAGCAACCAGCCTGCCGCCCTGGTAAGTGGCTGTGGTCTGGCAAGCTGCAAACCACCCTAGGGCGAGAACCAGCAGCACCTCCTGAGATCCACGCCAGCTCGCCGCCCTGGTAAGCAGCAGGCTGAGAATCAAACATCCCATCCTGCCCCCCCATTAGCAAGTGGGAGCCAGAGATCTGAGCATCGCTTGGGAGGTTGACCACGTGGAATATAGCAAGTAAGGGGGATTTCCTTCTACCATCTCTTTGAAGGCAAATATTTTTATCACTGTTTTGCTTTGTCCTGATTAATGGTATTGCTCTATTCAATATTCTGTTTTGGTAAGTTCTATAATATTCTGTATTTCCTTTGATTTTGCTGTACCTGATTGAAAGAACAACTATTGTAAAGATAAGGAGATATACTATGGTACCTATTACTGTTATCCTGGTAAACTGCTGTGAAGTTCTGTACCAGTTTCACTACACTGTCTCAATTGGCTTTATTCCATCCTGTTCTGTTGTATTTTACTATCTTCAAATTAATAAAAATTTTAAAAAAAGAAGAAGAAAGAGAGAGAGAGAAATTGCTTGGGACAAAATACTCCCTTAGAGGGCCCACTCCTCGTGACGCAGCCTCTGCAGCCAGGCTCCAAGTCTTCCACCGGGGTGGTTTGAGGCAACATTTAAGAACTAACCCACAACAGGAGGGTGAGGCCCTCACGACCTAATCATCTTCCAAGAGCCCCTCACTTCTGGTGATCGGCTTTCCACATGTGAGTTCAGGGTGATGCCAACATTCAGATAATCCTGGCACTGTCCCCTCTAGATAGATGAGTCACAGCCTAAAGAAGGAACATATTCACATTTCTGTCCATATAGTTCTTTACCTGATACTTGTTGAATCATTTATTATTATGGTTTAGATCTAAAATGACTCCCAAAGCCTCCTATGTGATTGGGTTTCGAGGCTTTATAGCTGACCTACTGTCAACAGGCAGTGACTGGTCAAAGAGGGGTCATCGTAGGCATGGCCCGGAAAGGTTTCCCTCCCTCCCTCGCCCCTCCCTTCACTCTCTGCTTCGGGTCCACCGTGAGGTGAGCGGCTCTCTTTCAGCCAGGCCTTCCCGCCTCACCACTGACCACACAAGAACGGAAACTTCCAAAACATGAGCCAACTAAACTCTCCTGTGAATCGTGGCTGTCAGATGTTGTGTCTCAGCCACAAGCAAAGTTGTTGGGGACCATGAATTATAAACTGAGGATGGGACTGGAGGCCTTAACGAAGGCCTTTATGATCCCGTGATGCACCAGGACAAGATCCTCATTAAAGGTCACCACCCGCTCTGGCCATCCAAAGGGACCTTCATCAACATAAGATCCTTCTCAGCTGAGGCTACCACTGCCCTCCCATCAGCCCTCTGCACTTTCCTGAGTGAATGTGATCAATAGATGCCAAGGTTCTGGCTGCCTCGTGGCCTTTTGCTCCCCGTGGACAACTGTGACCCCCAATGCCGCCCTTTTGTCTCTTGTTCTTTCCACTGTGAGCCATGACCCCTGGCAGGAGACTGGAGCCCACTGCAGGAGTCCCCAGTAGAAAGTGACTGAGACACTTATAATACTTATAATATGACCGGCATTGCCTGCAGGTCAGCACAAGTAAACAAAGAGCACAGCAAATGCTGTATATGTACCAGTAAGGACACTGACTCTCCAGCCTCAGCTTTCCTAACTGCTCATGAGAGAGATGACAGTGTGTGTGTGTGAGTGTGTGTGGCAGGTGTGGTGAGAACTGGTTACACACGTCCCCTTCTCACTCAGTCAGGAGACATTTCCACGCATCAGCCAGATATCTTAGTACAGGACAGGTTCTTCGATAGGAAACATATATTTTAGTCCTCCCTGGCTATCAGGGTCTCGTACACTTAACACTCAAAGGCACATATTAATTTATTCCCAGTGTCTGTTGACTGTGCACCTAATTATAATGCTGCTGCAAGAGTCAGGTGGTGACACTTTCTCATCCTCCCATGCAGGTAAAAATAAGCGTTATCTCAGCCTTTCTGGGTCAGCTTGTTGGCTAACAAGGCAGCTCTGGAGGTGAGGGATGATTTCAGGCCTTCTGAGACTGACTGTTCTCCACCTCCTCCTCCTCCTCTCCAGCTGATACAGAGCTGGAAGATGCAGCTAAGAGGGAGCCCTAGCAGCTGTCCCCTGGGGGGGTATGCACGGCCACGGCAGGGCCAGCCTGTTTTAGCAGCAGCCTAGGTGCATGATTACCACTTCATTTGCTTGGGAGATAACAGACTGTCACAAGAAGGAAGTAAAACACGGGACCCAGAGATCCAAGGGGCATTTGTAAATTCTGTAGAAAAGGTGGCAGAGATGACAGCAAAATCAGAGACAAGTATAGCATGGAGCAAGAGAAATAAGCAGCTGCAGAGGCTGGGCCACTGCTTGTGTTCCATGGAAAGAGGAAATCCAGAGGTGTCGCTAGGGGAAAAGACAATAAACACCCCAGGGGGCTGGGGACAAAGCCAAAGAGACATCTGCAGGTCAGAAGCGCAGAAAAAGGTGCCGAGGTGCTCCGGGCCCCTTCCCGCAGAGGATTCCAAGTAAAAACAACACCAGTGCATAAACTAAGTAAAATACAGGAATTAGCAAAGTTTTCCACTGATCTTTTGCTTCATTGTTGCTGGCCAGCCAAGTAGATTCTCCAGCAACTTGGTGGATGGCCCCATTAGATGAGCTTCAACTGGGAGAAATCGCCTGTCTTTGTGGAGAAGAGGTCTACTCAGCCGGCTTGAGGTCAGCGAAGGGCACTTTCTTATGGGACATTACGACAATGCTGGGCACTCACGGTGGGGTGGGATCAGGACAGAGGCCAGGCTAGAGAGTGACCATGAAGACACTGGAGAGCAGGGTGTGAGGATTCAGGTGGAAACTGAGGTGGCCGGATCGAAAGGGAAGAGTTGGTCTGCCCCAAGAAGTGCGTTAGGTGACCTCTTTGTCCTTGGGAGAGATGTCGGGTGAGTTACCATCAGGGCATGACGTCACCTGGTCCCAGAATCTGAGCCCCTTGGCTGCCTGGGATTGCCTTCCTCTGCAGGTCCCCAGGAGGCTACAAGGCAGCAGGTACAGCGGGAAAGATGGAACAGGGGGTCAGCAGGTAACCACGAGGTCTGGGACACCAGTGTCCTCTCACACCGACAGCTCACCAGCCGCTGGCCCTGCCCTAAGAACCATGCTTCGATGGAGCCCTGGGGACTCTGCGGCAGGCAGCTGAGGTGATCCTGGCCCCCTCCTCCCGCCCGCCCATGGACCTGCTCTCAGATGGGGTCTCGCTGTTGCCCCACTGTGATGAGCCCCACAACCCCCCTTGAAGACAGGCCATCTTTCTAGAGGACAGGGTCTTGCTATAGCTCCAGGCCTAAAAATCATGGGAGTCAGCTAAAACACTTTCTGTGACAAATGTGGTAAAGTAAATGCTCCAATTTGCTGTTTCCCTGTAACTGCACAGACTTATCTCTAAGGCTTTCAGGTCCACTCCTGCTGTGCTTTGGTCTGGGGCGCCCCTCGGAGGCCCGGACATTAAAGGGCTGCTCCCCAGGGTGGCTGCTGGATGGTGGCAGCATCTCTGGCAGGCAAGGAAATCCTCTGGCCCCTGGGGGCTCCCCTTGAAGGAACTGTGGGGCCCTGGGCCATTCTCCTCCTTTCTCTGCTTCCTACCCCTGGTGAGTGGTTTATTTTGTCACACACACATACATACACTGTGATGTACTCCATTGTCACAGGTCCCAAAGCAATGAGGCCAACAGATCACAGACCTTTAAAGCAGTGAGCCAAAACAAACCTTTCCTCTTTCAAAGTTAATTATCCTGGGTCTTCTGTTATAGTGATGGAAAGTCAACTAAGAATTCTCTTCACATTGAGATGCGTTTGTGAACAACAATATAGGAATCCAAGCAGCCAAATTGATAAATTTGGAATTTAATTAGCTGAGCTCAGGACCACTTGTATGCAGACCCCCCTGGTTCAGGGTCCAAACAAGTGGCCCCGAACTGGAAAGTTACAGAGTTTGTAACAGAGAAAATCACAAGAAACATCCTGTTGGAAACAATTTAGCTGCTCAAATCTTGCATTAATTTTCAGTTGACACCTGTGTCCTGCTTCTTTTGTTGAGCAGGTTAATTTTTCTCCTGTAGGTACAGCTCATTTTACTTTTCTCATGGGATTTGTACCCTGAGTAATTTTCCATTTTACTGAGTCAAATACAGGGCACTAGTTAAATGCAGGGCACTAGTTAAACTGACTCAAGATGGCACCAGTTATGCCAAGCCACAACACACATAATATCCTACTTTTTTTTTTATTAATTGGCTCTTTGGTGATTTTGTCTGTGAAGCAGGCCACTTCTCTGCGTCAGGACAGCCCCCACCCACCAACTACGACGGACTCTTCTGGTCTCCAGCAGGTTCTTCCTCAGCAGATGGGCCCTGTGGCTCCAGGGTGGTCATAGATTGCTTTGACTTCTGGGAGTGAAAGACAATCTACCATTTCCATTCAGCCACACAGAGCATTCAAAGCACTGCCTTTCGGGGAAAACTCCTACCATTGCATGTTGGAGGTTAAAATTTCAAGGTAGTCCTGATCAGAGCAAATCTGCCTCTGGCGGCTCCCTGGAGACGGGTAACAGCCTCAAGTAAAGGGAGCAAAAGTGTTTCCAGCTACAGATTATGTATTCTTCAAAAGAGGCTGGCTAATCCCCGGTGGCCTTGGTCACGCAGGTATGATAAACTCTCTCCACTGCTCGTTGGTTTGCTTTGTTTTTCCATGTAGGTACCTGAGTGTCTCAAAATGGGCTCAAGGGACATAAAGTGCCCATATCGTACTAGGCCTAAGAGAGGGAGGGTGAATTGGGCCTGGCTGGGGAAGTCTGGACTGGAAACCCAGTACCACATCCTGACTGTAGGCCTTCGAGAATCAGCTCGAAGCACAGAAGCTATCGGTGGGTCATTATGTGGACAGACAAACGGAGAACTTCCTGACAGCTTACTGCAGCCTAGCAGGGGAAGGGGCAGTGGACCGGGTTGTTAATACTCTAGTTCATAACACATCACCACTAAGCCTTCCCCTTGCAAGTAAAACATTTCACTCATTCAACAGGCTCTCCTGAACCCTTGCCTTGTGCCTCGCACTGTTCCGGAGAGTAGGAATATAGTGCTGACCAAAGCGAAGGTCTTTGCTCTTACAGAGTTTACCCTCTCCAAGGTCAGATGGATAATAAGTGACAAAATAAATAAGGAAAGGATAGGGTATGCGCTGTGGAAGACCTGATAAAGGGCTCCCCAAAAGGAAATGTGGACAGAGGCGGAGTCTGAAGTCAGACCGAGGGAAGGGAGGGAGGCGCACCTCTCAGCTGGGACCACAGAACAGGCTGCACACAAGTCTCACCCCTAAGCCGCAGGGCAAAGGGACATAAAAGAGCACACAGGGCTCGGAAAGGCTGGCTCTGTTTCAGGGGCTTTTCATGTTCCAGGACATTTTAACCAAACACGGAGCCCAGGCCTTTGAGGCTCTGAGAGGGACATTGCTTAACGGTTGACTACAATTACTGTCCTTTACCAAAACATGATTTCTTCTCTATAAATGAAAAACAGGCCGCTCTAAACAGATCTTCAGTTTAAATTCTGGACGCCTCTGCCGAACTTGACAAAGGTTCATCTCAACTGTTTTGGATGCAGTGTCGACAGAAATGCAGAGAGGAAAGAACCTTCTCTGGCACCTTCTAGACCGCCTACCACAGAGGCCTCCGTGTCCCCAGAGACCCTCACAACTGTCACTTATGCCCAGCCCTCGATTTTCTGAGCTGTGAGCCCCCTGACAGCAGGCACTGCATTCCATTTGGTGAATTCTTTGAATCCATCTCTGCACCGACCGTATAATCATCTATTTTAAAATATTTAAAGAACAAAAAGATTAGTCAGGCCAGGTGGTACACACCTGTAATCCCAGCACCCTGGAAGGCTGAGGCAGGAAGATCACAAGCTCAAGCCCAGCCTGGGCAAGTTAGCAATTATTCAGTGAAATTCTGTCTAAAAATTTAACAAAAGAAAAGAAATTTAAATTGAAAGGGTAGGAATGGATGTAGCCTGCTGTAAAGGTCTTGGGTACAATTCCTGGTACCTCGAAGTAGAAACAGGAAGAGGGGGAGGAGGAAAAGAAAAATGTTCTGCAGAGCGGCCAGACCTTCAGCGTTAGGGTGATGGAACTGGGGGAAAGGAGGAGCTGGAATTCTTGCTCAGGTAGAATACATAAATAACTTATGTAGCCTCCGCATATCGGCTCTTTAAATCTCTGGGGTTTTAAGATGATTTCTTACTCATCCAGAGTCCTGCGAGTGTCCACTCAGTTGTAACAGGAAAGTCCTCCATCCTCAGCACTGGCCCTGGTGACACAGACGCGGTCCCAGCGGGTGCCCCATCCCACCAGCACTGCACGCAGCCGAGATCAGGGTGCAGAGAGGGTGAGGGGACCTCGGGGTAGAGCTGGTCACTCTCATCTGACAGGAACAGTGAGCCAAGGACGTCAATCTGTCCACTGTGAAGCCTTCTGCTGGCCCTCCTCACTGGATTTCCACTTGGACTCACTCAGGATGCAGGGCTGGCCACTCAGAGCCTCTCTCCTGGTACCACCCTCCACCAAGGGGGCCACCGTGCCCACGATCACAGGCCTCCGCCTGGGTGACGCTCTCTAAGTGCTGACAAAGCGGGAACAAAGCTGGAGCCCTCTGGCCTCAGCTGGGCAGCTTAGAAAGGCCACTCGGACTCCAAAGCTCCCCGTGGGATGGATAAGGGCCTGCACTTTGAGTATCTGCACACCATAGCAACCTCTGCTAGATGGCACCCTGACTTCAGGCCTCTGCTGTGTCCATCCTCACAGGTGGGGCTTGGCGGACTCTGCGGCACACATGGCCCACACACCACGCTCCACTCAGCCTGCTTTCCTGGTACCTCGTCCTGTGCAAGCTGCCGTCTACCATCCAAGCCCTGCCCTGGAGGAAGCCAGCTCCAGGTCTTAGCCAGCGTGGCTAGTGACCTGAGCCCTCTTGATGACCTTAGGGCCCCTGTCCTTCCTACCCTTCCCCTTGCGCAGATGCCAACAGATCACTTTCTAAATGATACCATCGCCTAGAATGCTTGGGAGATTGCACCTGCCTGGAAATGCCACCGTGCTCCCCGATTTGTAAAGGACCTGGACAATCGAGGCATTTGCACAGGGATTGGATTTCCTGGCCACCTCTTTGGCATTTGACCAGCATTATGGATTGACAAGAATTGTAACTGAACTCGCAGTATTTGCTTGGTTCATTCCAAGGTTTTCTTCCTCCTTCTCTAATGACTAGTCCTTGACCGAGGGGCAGCAAATCCAGCTTGCCCTCTGCTTCCCACTGGCACACATCCACACACAACACGGTGGTATAACCCGGGCCTCTAACCTCCTCCTAATACTCCCCCAAATATCTGAAGAGCTCTCCCTCTGTCACTTAGGAAGGGAAGTATGCCTCCTGACATACGTACACACATGAAAAAAGGACCTAAGATATCGCGGTTTTCCCATCTGTAAATTGTGCTTGGTAAATAAAATATCAGGTCAAACCCTTTGGCTCAATTCCAATTTTAGGGGCTGATGGGACAAGGTCACTAAGGTAATGTCCATCATAATATTTGCTACCACACTGTTTCCTGTTAATAACATGCTTTAGAAAAAAACTTACAGAGATTATTCCATCAATGAAGTTTGGATGTGTACACTTAAAAGTGGTTAAAATGGTACCTTTTATGCTATGCATATTTTGCTAAATTAAAAAAAAAGAATTTCAGCAAAAAAGAAGTTTGTAAATTTACTTCTCATGGGAGCATCCTGGGAGGCCCTAATTGGGGGGCGGGGAGGGGAAAATGTATAACCCAAGCCTTGGTTTCATGGAGGAAATCTTCTATGGCTTCTTCTCAGAGCCCAGAGGAGGCAGGAATAGTGAGAGCTTCGTTAGTTATGTGGAGAGAAGAAGGAAACAGAAAGAAGAAAGAAAGGGAAATGAAAGTGATGTGAATTCTTCCACCCAGGAATACTGTCATCTGCGTTTGTCCACAGGTAGGGAATTGCAGACACCTCTCACTCGCAAAAGACAGATGAGGGTCATAGCTCACAGAAATGCTCCCCACACGCCCTGTCCCAGGGATTGCTCTCCACTTAGAACTCACGCAGGATGAGGGCCAAATCCAACAGGTGAGCTATCACCCTGCAGAGATCTTCATGACATCACTGATGGTCTTAGCTTCATGCCAAAAGGGCAAATTTCACGCTTAAGGAGACTGATGGAAAGAATAGGGCATAAAGGCAAAGATCTAAACACTGCAGATAAATATTAGGAAAACCCACTGGATTTCAAATGCCAGGATGCTGGCAGAAGAGCTGACAGCAAAAACAGCACAACCTAACCCTGGCCCTCTAGTAAGGGCTCTGCCTGCTGAGCAGAACCCAGCTCCCTGAAACCCTCCTCTCTCATCTGCACTTGGGCAAGAACCACCTACGTGACTCTTCTATGTCTTCTTCCCACCTGCTGTTTCCAAATGAAAATTCTGTTCCGACCTCAAGAACAGTTTGAACCTGCCAACCTCACATGATGTTTACTCCCTGAACAGTTGGTTAGTGCTTCCTGTTGGCCTGACCAGGAGAGGGACTGCTGATACAACAGTCCCCTTGCTCAGCATTCCTGATGTGACAGTCACACTCCACTGAAACATCATGTGTCTTGCCGCAGAAGACAACAGAACTGTTAGCGAAGACTTTATAGCAGCAAATAAAGAGGTACCTCCTGGAAGAGGCATTGAAAGGCAAGGAGTTTCGATGTGAGAGATCAGACTTCCTTTCTATAAAGAGCCCTTTCCTGTCCTTGTCGCTGTCCAGGAAGTTTAGATTTGTAATCCCATGGGAAAGCTCTTGGAATTCTAGCAAGTTAATTCCAATCTACCACTTCCAGTGCAACCCATGGCGAGACTAAAGACACTAAGGAATACTTATAATTATGGGGTGCTTAGGGGTCCTAAGTCCAGCCAGGACGAAGTTTCATTGGAACAAAGGCCTTGACCCAGGCCTAACCCAGATTTTACTAACTGCTGAAGAAGGGAGTGCTTTGAGGATGAGCGACTGCGAGAATCGCAGGAATTACATGAGTGCTGAGAGCTGGGCTGGCGGGAGCCTGAAGGCACCTCTGCAGTACGCAGAGAGAAGGGAATCAGAAAGACCCCTCTGAGTACTACAGTTGAGGAGCATTTAAAGTTTGGGAGCTAGTGCTTCAGCTCTGCAGTGCAAACTTTCCTGCCCTGGAAAGCCATGGTCCCTTATCTTGAGGCTCGAAGCCAGTTGACAGTGGGGCCTCTACATCCTGCCTGGCTCAACCATGTTTTGGGAGCCATGGGGGCAGGGAGACAGCCACTGTTCCCTAGCTTCAAAGATCATACATCAGCACCTCAGCCACCACTATGTACATTGCCTAGGGCCAAGGAAATGGCTTAGCCAGCTCTGTACATATCAGCACATACAGACAGGGCCAAGTTTAGCCAAAGGGGAGGTAATCGCTCTTTGTTCAAGGAGAGTCATCCAGGTGGGCTTCCACACTTCCTTCGGGGCTGGGGCAGTATCTCAGTGACAGAGTGATTGCTAGTATATATGAGGATCTGACTATGATCCTCAATGCTGCAAAATACTCTTGCTTTGAATCCTATGTGGAGGTAAACTCAGGGCAAACTGCAGAAAGACTTGGGTTGGGGTCAAACTGGAAAGCCACGACCATAGTATCTTAGTGCTTTAAAGATATGAGAGAATTCTAAGTGGCCTGTAAAATGCAATGATCTCCCTATAGACCTGAGTTTTTTGCTTATAGCGGGATGCAGACAAGACCAGATGTTTGAGAGCCATTACTGAACAAACTGGAGCATTCAGAAAACAGCCGAAAATAGCAATGTAAGTTACTGAAAAAAGTTGCAAAAGAATGACATCAGTGTGCTCAACTTTACTTTATTCATTTAATTCTTAAGATTTTTATTCCTTTTCTGTAACATTTTGACTTCATCTCCAGCTCACACGCCAGCAGCAACTCCTGACTTGTGCAAGAATCTAGCAGTGAGCGCAGAGGCTGCTCCACTTCTCCTTTCAGAACAAAAGCCATCGCCTGCTTTTCCACATCGACGCAGTTCTTTACTGCACCTCACAGAGCAACACTTCTCTCCTAAAACGATTTTGTTTGCATATATTATATACATGATCTATGGTGCATATATGTATGTACACGTGTGTGTGACCTACGACCATATATACATACACAGCGTTTAGATCTATGACCATCGACATAGATGTTAGAGCTATAGCCTCGGTTCACATCTACAGAGACCTGGCAATTCACCTTGGTTCTTTACATTTGGTTTGGCGAAGTTTTATTCTAACAGATTGCTGGTTCAATCCATCGATGACCTTCTATGGATGCCTTTCCTGTTCTTTTCAGATGTAACTTCACATCAGTTTGATGGCAGCAGTTTAAACAGACCCAGAGTCCCCAGGGAGGGAGGCCTTCAGGGCAGGCACTGGAGAGGTGGAAGGAGCCATTTCGCAGTCTTGCTCAGTGCACAGCGTAGGCACATGAGCCAGAACAGCACAAGGCACAGCAGGAGAGGTTGCAGGCCCAGGAGAGAAGGAGCCTACCAGGAACCGCAGCAGGACAAGAAGTGACCCTGGACCCATGTCCTCAAGGATGGATGGGGCTTCAACAAGCAGAGAGGGAGAGAAAGACATCCTGACTGCAGAAAAGGAAGCAGAATCAAAAGAGAACAGGCAGGAAACAGGGTGTGTCCAGCCAGATTGACCAGCTCAGTCTGGCCAGAATGCAGCACATTTATGGGACTCAGTGAGAGAAATGTCAGGAAAGGCAAGAAAAACAGGTTGAGGTGGCAGGTGACCTACCAATTGGTGACCACAGGAGGAGAACACTGACATGGCAACTGATTCATTGCTTGGTACCGTGTTTACAAAACAGTGGCATAAGAGAAACGCAATTTAACACCCTAGCATCCACGTCCTGCAAGAGAAGAGACGCTCCAGCTGATCACGTGGGGAGACAAAGCCCCAAGCTACTGATCTCTTCTGATCAGAAAACCACTGTCGACAACCTCACTCCGTGCTCGCCATCACACTCATCACTTTACGGTGTTTATTCGTCATCTGTAACACAAAGCCCAAACTCTGTACCCACGCATGAGGCCGCGTGCACAGATCTAAGTCCAGCCCACCTGTCTGCTTGTACCTCTCTTAATCTTTCCCTGCCGAAAACCACTGGAGAGACGAGAGAGTCAGAATGTTGCTGTTCACCAGGGCTCTAGGCTTTGGGGTGAGGTGTTCCAGGGGAGAGGGGGGCTAACTTGGGAGCTACAATGCCTCAGACAGTGCTGGAAGTAAAGCCAGAATTAACCCAACCAATGCGCCCATCCGCAAGGCTGTGCAGAGACAGAAGCCAAGTACGGCAACCAGAGTTACACAGGCAGAGGAGCTTATTTATAGCAGATGTGGGAGGTAGATCCTAGAGAAACTCCAAGGTTCTAGCACATTCTTCCAAGGACATGGGTTTATCGAAACAGCTCATGGGGATGTCACAAGGCTGCAGTGAATTCATGTCCGTGATGTCATCTAGGGATAGAGGGAAAGTCATTAATAGGAAGCGCTATTTTCCAAGAAGTTTTCTTCGCTGCTAAGCACATATTTCCTCATCTGCTTATAGAGTCCCTTCTGCCTTTGCAGACCGTGCTTTAATGTAACATTTCCCCTGAAGCTTTCTTTGCCTGACTGTCCCTGGAATAAAGAGATTTTCCTTCTTCTAAGTTTACAAAGCACTACATATATAAGTATACCCAAAGTGACCACCTTTTCCATGCTAGCAATTGGTGCATAGGTCTTGACCAGTATGGGAGAGACTGTTTAGGAAAGACAGGTTTGTGAGCAAACTCTACTTAAATCAGTGTGTCGTGGTATGCGCAGTCTTGATGTGACAGCTAATCTTGATTGAGGAATGCCTAGGAAATTAGTAAATCACACAGCTGGGCCTGCCTGTGGAAGTGTTTCTGGAGATGATAGACACCTGGAACAGCAGTGTGATGCTGGAGACCTGGGTGGCATCATCCACCTGGACAGGAGCCTGGACAGAGCAGCAGGAAGTGCTTTCACACAGCGCAGAGAGGCCAGCAGTGCTCCCCCTCCCCGTCCTTCCTCCATGGAGGTTCTGCCTCCCCGTGGGCCGAAGCATGATGGAGTTGCCTGGCCGTGAAACCTCTGTGACTCTGAACTGAAAGAAGTACTTCCGCCCTCGGGTTGTGTTTCAGGTATTTGTTCACAGGGACAGAGACCTGACGAACACATTTGCTTTTACATCTTTCTCTCTGACCCAGCTTTGGGAGAACGGATGCCATATCTTGGCCACCTCTGCACCTGTTCTCGCATCAGCAGCATCGCCAACCTGGGGCAGCTTCTTGGCTTCCCAGATGATAAATACTTATGGGAAAATTAACCATCAGGTTTTTTAAAAAGAAGTAGAAATCTGTTATGATGTTTCCTAGTGTTATGTCTCATACCATACCTATTCTACAAAATAAAGCATCTCTTTTTAGCTAAAAATAATTCTTTAAAAATTTGTTTTACTAGTGCTTTAAGCAGATTTCTTTTCTTCATTTGCTAAACATTGGATGCTCTCCCATTATTTTATGTTTTTCCTGAACAGGAGTCAAAGTACGCAATCCCGGCCTTGCATCCACCCCGCCTTTAACAGAAAATAGTGTCGCCTTCTGCTAACCAGCAGGGAGGAGAGCTGGGATTGCACAAGGAAGTAAGATGAATGAGCCGACTCACTTTAGAGATGAAAAATGTCACAGATCTAGAGACGCAGCTGCAAATACAAGAAGGGGCAGAGAAAAAGAAGCGGTAGGGGTGGGCAGCATGATGAGGAGAGAAGCAGGACCCAGGGAAATGAGAGGACTTGGCTGAAGGAAATGGTTCAGAAATGTATATCACGCCCTGATGAACACTCTCTTTTGAGGTGTTTGATGTGTGGTGGGGGTGGAGGTGGGGCTGTGGCAACATATGGGAGCTCTGTGGGATTGGAACAGTGCTCCTGTGTACCTGGAATCCTCTGCGTGCTTCCTTCCCCTTTGCAGAGCCCACAAGATGCACCAGGCAGGGTGTTGGTAACTAGCGCTCTGCTGTCTGCCCAGTTAGAAGCCAGTCTGGGCTCTTGATGCCACTTAAATGACACGAGGAGCCAGGTTCTAGATACCACTATACACGGAAAGATTCCAGGTCAGCAGCTGGAGCAAAGGGCAGCAGAGTGGTTACAATGAGAGAGCCTTGCACCTCTCTAGAACAGTCTGCGGCAGCAGCCCAGTGTGCCGTGCAGGCCTCACGTGGCTCCCTCTGTCTACACTGTTCATCCTCTATGACACACAGCTTCCATTCACAGCTGCTTTCCTGGCTCCCTGCACCGAAGTCCCCTTCCCCACACAGGAGGATGAAGGGGAGCATGCTACACCCCTTCGCCTAGAGGACGGAGCCTAGAGCTTGTGCACATCACGCTGCAGAACCCACCCACCTCCACGGAAGCTGGGAAACCTGGTCCTCTGCAGAGGGACCACAGGAAGTGAGAACAGGTAACAAGGGGCCTGGTCACTTTCACTGAGGTGCCCAGGTTCTTGCTGGGTCTCTTCTCAGAGCTAGAAGCACTGCAGAAATTGGGACAAGAGGCCAAGGTAGAGGGGAGGAGTTCTGGCTGTGCGGGACTGACATCTTCTCAGCTGCTGTGTAGATCAGAAATATAAACTTATGGAAAGGCTGAGTTAAAGGAAGGAGCTTGCCTCGCCCCCAGCCTCGTATACTCCAAGAGCACCCTCACACATTTTCCCAGGGGACAGCATGTGACCTGGAAGCACTGTTTCTATAGCTCATGCTCTGCTGGGGGTGAGAGAGGAGTTCTACAGAGCGTAAGCAGATAGACATCACTCTAGTTGTTTACCAAGGGTCCTGCACTGTTTTTGCAGGGTCCCCATCTTATTTCTGACTTTCTGATGTTTGCCTTGGACTTGGGCACCCCACATCCAGCTGTCCTCCATCACGCCCACTGCAGGGAGATGGAGCAGTGCTGCTCTCTGACCACGTCACCCCTTCTGCCCTGCACCCCTGGGATCCTGAGGCTTACAGAATCTCTGTCAGCTGCTTCACCTCCCTGTGTGAATCTGATCAGGAGCAGATGGGCCTCTCTCCAAGGTCATTGTTCCTGTCAGCTTTCGCCTGCCCTCCTGAAGGTGGGACCAGGAAATGCAGCACAGACACGGATCTCTCCCAATCTGAGAAATGGCCCATGAGCCCAGGGGCAGGGAGATTTGTGACCTCCCTGTTTTCCTAAGACCAAACAAGTGATTGAAGTTTCCAGTTCTTTTTCTGCTATTGCAGCATCATCAAAGCAATAAAGCAATGGATTAATTGCTTACTGAAGCATAACAATAGGCTTTGAAGAGAATAAAAATATTTACAAAAGAAGAGCTCTAGACTCCAGGCAAGAGTGGGCTAGATGAGAAAAATGAATTAAGCGATATCATTCTAACTCTTGTGTTCTGGCAATGAAAAAACCAGATCAAAAGACAATCCCTGCCTCCACCAGAGACCTTCAATCAACATTTCAAGACCTTACTTGTAAGCACCAATGACTATCATTTATTTGAGGAAAATCCTAAATATGAAAGATAGAAACAAAGAGATATAGTAACAAAGACATAAAGTAACCATACAGAAACTCTGAAGAGAACAGAGAAAAATATCCAAAACTATCCAAAAGGTAAGAGAAAAGACCACTTCCCTAAAACAAGAATACAACCTTATGAAACAAGCAGAATACCATCAAGGATTCTTGAAAAGTAAGTCATGAGGTTAACTTTCTAAAAACAAATCCAATACACCGAAACTTAGAGGATAATTTTCATGGTGTTGGGTTTCACAGTATTTTTATGGAGATGATACCAAAAGTACAGGCAACAAATGAGAAAATAAATAAATTGGACTTCACCCAATTAAAAGCCGTGGTGAGTGGGCTGATGCCATGTACAGAGTGAGAGACGACGCCCAGAACAGGGAGTGTTGGAAACTGTGTTGGATGTGAGGTTAACACTCGGGTTACATAAAGAACTCCTACAAGTCAACAGCAAGACTAACCCAACGTAAAGCAGGCAGGGAGCTCAGATGGACGCCTCAAAGGAGTCACAGGAGAGGCAGGTCACGGAGTGCCCCGTGTCCCTGTCAGTAAGGAAATGCTAATCCTGTCACGAGGTGCCACTCCAGACCCGTTAGCTGTTAGCTCCGCTGTTATTAAGAAGAAAAGCGAGTATTAGTGAAGCGGTGAAGAAGATGGGCCTTGGCACCCCGCTGGTATGAATAGAAAGCTACGCAGCCAGTGTGGAAACCAGTCAGGCAGTTGCTCCAAAAGTTAAACATAGAATTGCTGTGAGATTTAGCTCTTCTGCTCTTAGACAATTTCCTAAAAGACTTAAAAGCAACAACTCAGATACACGTGCACCAATGTCTGCAGCAGCGTTATTCACAAAAGCCGAAGTGTGGAAGTGACCCGAGTGTCTATCACAGGTGAATGGGGAGGTCTTTGTGGTCTCTGCATACCATGGACAGTCACTAGGCCCTTGGATGAAATTCTGATTCATGCTACAGTGTGAGTGAGCCGGAAACTATTCTGAGTGAAAGGGGTCAAACAGGAAAGGACAAATAATGCATGGTTCCCCTAGGCGGACTCAGACACGGAAAGGATTGCGATTACTAGCGTCTGAAGGAGGGAAGTGGGGATCACTGTGTGACAAGGACCGAGTTCTTATTTGGGAAGATGAAAATGTCCTGGGAATGGATAGTGGTGACAGTCACATGGTGACGTGCATATACCAAATTGTACCATTAAAATGGTGTCTCTGGTTGGGTATATTTTACATTTTTATGAGAATGGAAAATGAGAGGGGTCAGTTTAATCACAGGTACGAGCTGTGACAGCAACACCTATGCGTTCAGAAAAACAAACACGACAGCAGACTCCAGCAAGAGCCTGGATATGTCAGACAAAGGACACAAAGACCTATTTCACATAGTCAGAGACTTGTGAAAAGGTGTAGACTGCCCATGGACTCAAAAGACAATATGGAAGGAATAGGTTATTTTTTTTTAAGATCAGAACAAAATAGAAATCAAGAAAATCTCTCAGCACAAGAGGAAGGACAATATGAAAAGCTGGTCAAATAAATGAGTCGGGGTGGGGCGGGGGGGAAATGAGAAGAAGCAAATCCTAAAGGTCAAGTAAAATTAAATTTTCAAAGGTGAAGACATGTGTGTTTCTTTGGCAGGAAAGGGCCTGTGAGCACCAGCTTTGTTAATAGGATTGACTTTTACACGAAGCTTTGGGATACCAAGAGTGAAAGAATGAAAATGTTTAGAAATAAAAGACATCTAGAAAAGAATGAGAGTTAGTCCATCATCAAGTTTCTCCAACAACGCTGGACATGTTTGAAATGGTTTCTAACAAGAGTCCCATACACAGCATTTTATCAAGTCAGTCTTGGGGCTGAAATTTCATCTCTTCTTAGGAAGTAAAAGGAAATTCCTCAGAGCAATTAAGTTTCTTAGAGTTTATTTGCATAGAGAAAAACAAAACACAATTCATGGTCCCAGCACCAAAGCAGGTTCTGAAAACTCCAGCCAGCAACAGTAATCAGCGCATTAACAGAGGGGCGGAGGTGAGACGCACAGAACAGCTTCATCAGCTGCGGCTTCATCCAGGAGCAGCCCAACTGCTGAAGCTCAGATAGAGACTGCAGGGCTTCCAGCAACCAGCCAGAGCAAAGACTGTGCTCCTAAGCTCAGCACTGGTTTGGTTAGGCTAGGGTGGGAAACTAGTCCCAATCAGCAGCCTCTTATGATTTTATTTAGCAGAAACTATTTGATGATACATAACAAATAGCGGGGAAAACCAAGAAAGACCTGACACAGAATCCAGAGGATCCAACTCAGAAATGCAAAGAGAACTGCCATACTCAAGTTGTGTAGCTGACCTAAACTGGACCAACAACTCAAGGAGGAGGCTGGTGTGGTGGGTTAACTAATGGTCAACTTGTAACACCCCGCTGAACTGAACTGAGTGTGGAAGGCCCACCTGAGGACTGTTGCCAGCAGCATAGAAGGAGAACTGCAGGGGAAGATGGTGCTGTTGGTTCTCCTGGAGGAGCTGGTCACACTGGTTTTCTGATATGAACTCAGCTGTTCTCACTGTGGGAGGAGCTCTGCTCCTCACTGTTGAGGAGGATGGCTGCGGTTCTCTTCTGGGGAGCTCCTGTCCTTACCTTGAGTGTCACTTCCTGGCTCCCGTGCAGATCCCTCAGCTGCTGGCACAGATCTTTCGTCCCGCTGCTGCAGACTTCCTAGCTTCCACTGACCTTTGGGCCTTCCCAGTGCAGATCCCTGATACAGACTTGTGTGAGTCATTGTCATGGGCTCTAGGCCTCCAGCTGGACTCATGGAGGACACTGCCATGGGAACCAGGCCCTCAGCTGGATCTTTGGGTCCCTAGCGTGTGGAAAGACATCTCACACTCTTCTGCATTTGATTCTTTGGGTGACTATGATAAAATAATCCTATAAATTATGTTTCATATATTAAATCCATTTCCTTATCAACCCTGACAAGGGAATAGCTAGATCCTGCAAAAGTTACTATGGAGTAGATAAAATGAGGTGAAGTTTGGGAAAATGTGAAGATGTCATCCATTATGAGAATACAGGACAAAAAATTAGCAACTCCAGGAAAAACAGAAAGCTATCCAAGAAAGACACAGGTCAAATATTAAGCAAACAACGTTTCGAGATGTTAAGTAACCAATGCACCCTAAAAAGGAATATTCTTTTGACTGTGAAGCTAGGAACATTTTTATTTTAATTAGCCCATGGATCTTTCCACTGGGCTCCCAGAAAAGAAAGTGACTCTGGCCCTTAGCACAGCACAGAACAATCAAATAACATAAAGCATGAACTGATTTTGCACTTTTACAATCAACTATGAGCTCGGTGCCAAGGAATTTGTTGTTTAGAAGTGAATGTAAATGTTAATTTTGACACAATGTAAAAATAGAAACATTTTCCCAAATGGGATGGAAGGGGGAGAGAGGGGGAAAAAAACGAAAAAGATAAAATATTTTCATTTTATGAAATGGAGAATCAGATGATCCTGTGCAAAGCTGACGTAACAAGAAATACAGATCTTAGGAGATTAAAGGTTAAAATTTCAAGGTAACTAATAGAAGAACTAAACATAAAATGATTAGGTATCAGAAGAAAAATGGCCAGAAAGACAGTGTAATGTGATAAGATAAATATTCAACATTCATATCAAAAAGTCAATAGACAGAATACATAGGTAAATCAGATATAATTTGTAGATAAATAAGGAGTACAAATCTCTTAGTTACTTTTCTTGTTGCTAAGACAAAATACCCAATACCCAAAGTTAAAGGGAAAAAGGTTTATTTTGCTCACAATGTAGAGGTTTAAGGCCATCATCCGTTGGTTCCAAGGCAGGGAAGCACAAGGCAGAGGGGCAGCAGTTCATGACTGTGGAAAACAGCAAAATCAACAAGAGAGGAAAGAGAGAGAGAAAAGCCTCTTTCTGTCCCTTATAGTAAGTATATGCAGGCTACCTGCCCCAGGGCAGGTGTAGCACTCACCCTGAATCCCTGCATTGGACCATGATTCAATCACAAACTCTAGATTCAGCCTCCTCTGAAAAGGCCTCCCCCCATGACTGCATGAGGCTTTAGGGGGACATCTAGACACAGATCAAAGCAACAGTCACTCACATCTCACCTAGTGACCAGGATGCCTGATGAGAAACGCATTATTAGGTGATTTTTGTCACTGTGTGAAAGTCATGGAGTGTACACACACAAACCTGAATGGTAAAGCCCGCACCCACCTGGACTAGATAGGATGTGAGTGTGTGAGTGTGAGTGTGTGTGTGTATTTGTGTACTGTATAGATATGTACATATATATAACATAACCTATGACTTATAGGACCGTGATGAGCTGGAATAAATAGCACCAGGTTAGGGGCCGGGGGTTTAGCTCAGCAGCGTAAGTGCCTGCTTGGCAAACGCGAGGTCACAAGTTCGATCCCTGGCACCAAAAAAAATAAGCACCTGGTTGAGTGTAAGAGAAGATGATGTATTGAGAGGTACAGAAGCTGACAGTGTAGCAGGTCCCACTGTTTCACAGTAAACTTTTAAAGTGTATGAGCAGGTGTGCTCTAAAATGAATAGTTCAGCAAACACAATGCAGCGGCATGGGCACCTGCTAGTAAGTATTACGTGCTGTGCATGATTGAACGTGTCCTCCAGTTCACCACTAACAGCCAGCCCTCCACAAGCACCCAGTGTGTGGCACAGCGATGTTGTCATGGCTATGGCATCAACTTGGAACTCGTTGGCTCCGTGCCATTCTTAGGGGACCACCATTGCATACGTGGTCCAAGGTTCACTAAATGTCCTCATGCAATGTGTGAGGGCATGAGCACATTACTTAGACCCTTGGATACACCCAGAGAACCAGGAGCTCCCTTCTGGGAAGTGGGGTGTGGCTGGGGAGGGTAGGCAGTGACAGGATGGCTTGTCACTAGAAGCTCCTTTGCTCATTTTCTGGGGTCAGCAGCCCTGGCCCCTCTGAGACTCTTGGTTCCTTGTTAGGAAGCCTGTGGCTGCTGATGCTTTACTGTCACCCCTGAGACCCTTCACTCAGGGGTCTTTAGCTGTCCCAGCCAGCTCAGGAAGGCCACAATTTGCCCGTGGATATGGAATGGCCCGAGGGGGAAGGGCATGGTGACTTGAAACACAGCACCAACTGCCTTACCTCGAGAATCCATTCTGTTTCTTCCAAACCAATGCACACCCTGACTTTCCTTCTGGCTGAGGCGCAAGCTCTGTTCATCCTGGCTTACAAGCGACACCAAGTATGGGAACTTGCCCACCCAAGCTGCTTGGGTCCACGAACTGGGTCTCTGGTAGTACACTATAGCGTTTGACCCTCCTCCGCACCAACATGCACGCGCACGCACACACACACACACCCCTTATCGAAAGAACTCTAGCTAACTTCCCAAAGGTCTGCTCCCGAACCTGGAGGAACTTGCTGCTTCCTGATACTATGCGTTAGGCTTTGCCACAAATGCATCCTGCACGTGTGGGCTTTCTGAGCCTTGGGGAGACTAAGCCATCCAGGAGCTCCTGACGACAAGTCTTCATGAACGTCAAAGTCCTCTCAGCGTGGGCTCAGCAGTGAGCAGGCACCCGCCTCTGGTCCTTCCTGCTCAGGCTCGGTGTCAGCATGGTGAGCGCCCCACAGAGCTGCTGGTGACACAAGCTCCCTTCTTGGCAAAGTGCTCAAGGCTCCTCTCCTCTCGCACCCCAGGCAGAATCCTGGCTCCGCACTTCACCTGTCCTGAACTCCTCTTGGTTCTCTCTGCTTCCTGCTACTCTTAGTGATGACTGCGAAGCCTTCGCCAGTTCCCAGCTCTCTGTGGGCCACGCCGGACACTCTGTCTCCTTCCCCGACTCTCTAAGTCTTTTGTGTTTTATCACACCCAGCATCTGGGGCTCCCCCTGAAATGCCTCCCCCAAATCCAGCCTCACCTTTAGCTTCAAGACCAGCTCTGTCTGTTCAGAAGGCAGACAGTACTCTCAAGAAAAACTGAAAACTCTCTTAATAGGAAATAGCATTTTTCTAAGTAGAGAACACATCTGTCGCATCTTTTGCTCTTGTGCATAGACCCTTATGTGCCAACTGGCCTGGGAAAACCCAGTTTGGTGCCTGGCTCCCCAGGGTAGTTATTAATACCCCCCCCTCCCACTCTCAGGCTGGACCATCAATTTGCCCATCTGACATGACTCCCCAGGACCTTGCAGGTATGTTTCGGAATAGCTGTTGACATTCAGCACTCGTCAACATTGGCCAGGCCAAAGAATCACCCAGGGAGTGTGCTAAAAATAGCTTTAGAGTCCCCCCACTTACAGCAATAACTTACAGCAATAGCAATAATAATAGCAAAAACACAGCAATAACATATTTGGAGTGGAACCGAAGGATTTGTATTTTGAAAAGTTCCCAAGTGATTCTGATCATGTTTTTCTACAAACTCAAGTTTGAGACCATGCCTCAAGAGGATCCCGGTCTACCCCACAGTGGCTATGGGACCTCGGGCAGATAACCACCCTGAGTGAGTGGGGAGAGGCAGGCAGCTGTACCAAGTACCCTGAGGTTCCTGCTGTCTCAGCATAGCATGTCTATTTCTCACTCTGTCTCAAGCCAGGGCAGGTTGGAAGTGGGTTCTAACTCATATAGATGTTTGGGCCCTGACTCCTTCCATCAGTCCTCCATCCTCTGAGAGGGATCTGCTGGGTCCTCACAGCCACAGTGGAGAAGGAGTGGGGCTCATACAGGCCAGGCCCTGAACAGCACATGTGACATCCAGCCATTATCCACTGGACAAAGCACAGCAAGGTAGGTGATGTCACCTGGGTGGATGCTAGGAGGAAAAGACGTGGCTGGGTGACAGTTAAGCCCTCCCTAGACTCCCACACTGGTCATCAAATACTCACTAAGCATTTGCTCGCTTATATAGGCACTTCACAATGACAACCCCGGCCTCCAGTCCAGCCTCCAGATTAATTCCAGGACCTAAGGGACTGATTAGACGCATCACGTATATGATCTTAGTTAATCCCTTCCAATCAATCCAGTTAGCACTGTCTTCCACCTCCTTTCAAAGCTGAAGGACAGGAGACTTACCCTAGGTCACAGAGCGGGGAAATGATACAGTCTGGTTCACGCCCACTGTGGTCTCTCTCCTACCCATGTCCTAACCACTGTGCGTCACCACCTGGGAGTGAACACCTGAGCCCCATGAGACGGGATCCACCTCCTCCTGGCCAGAGCAGTAGCATCCTGGGGATCCCCAGCTCCCTCTGGGCGGGAGAAGTTGAGGTACAGAAGCCCACTCATCCAGCCCCTTGGAATTCAGAGTCGGGAAATCCTTTGTCCCCTGCAAACGCTTCTCATCCCAGGAGAAACTCATTTCCTCTTGCTCTTTCTGCAGAGATGAAAAATAACCAGGAAGCCAGCATCCAACTCTCTCTTGTCTCTGTCTCTGTCTCTGTCTCTCTCTCTCTCTCTCTCACACACACACACACACACACACACACACACACACACACACAGGCCTGCAGTGTCTTTTCTGTTTTCCGTTATCAGAATTACCCTTTTCAAACCTGAATACAACTTGGTGTCCTCCAAGCCTATAAGAAGTCACTGTCATTTTATTTTGGAACCTCCTCCTCCTCCTCTTCCTCTGTCTCCTCCTCCTGTACCTTCTCCTCCTCTGTCTCCTCCTCCTCCTCCAACATCCTTCTTACAGACTGTGAGCCTTGAGTGGTTTTTGTGAAAAGGACTTAAAAGCACTGATTCTTCACCTGGGCTAGCAGAAGTCCAGTGGGTAAATAAAAACAGGACAAAAGCCGGACACTGCCTTCTCATCCTGTCGGTCTGCTTTTGCCACCCTGATCACAGGGTCAGAGTCTCGGGTCATGCCATGCAGACAGCTTAGTCATCAGGGCGCATTTGTTTAAAAGCTGGTAACATGGGGTTGATCAGTTCTAAATTGCCTTGATCCCTCTTCTCCTCTGGGTGCTATCTACTTAACTGCATTCAGGACCGGTCCCTACACTATTCCACAGACTGTTTGTGCCAGGGTGGAAATGCCTCGACAACATTCCTGAAAAAGACACTACACACTAAGTTTTCTGACCCTGCTAAAGACTTCCTTTCCAAAGCCACTGCTTGCCCCCACCAGCTGGACACAGCTACAGAGGGGATGAGTCCCCCTTTCCCCACAGGAGCAGCCTGGTAGCTTCACAGTGGAAGGCGGGCCCAGCAGCGCACCGTGCTCCACCTCGCCCTTCTGTGTCCGTCTGTCTTTGGGTCCCAGGAAGCTGTCTGATCAGTAAACACTGTGTGCCAAGAGGCCAAGCTCCCCCAGGGAGCTGTGACCACCCCATACCCCACAGGACTCCTCCTGACTGAAGCCGAGGCAATGATTGCTCAGGTCAATCCCGTCCCACCTGGATCTCCAGCTGTGGCAGCCCCAGCCTTGCCTTCCTTCCCAGTTACCCGAGACACTCAGCAGTTCCTGGAAGCCAGGACTGAGGTCTATGGTGCCCCAGCCCTGCCCTGTGTGACCTTTCTGAGCAAATGCCTCTCCTTCCTCGCCTCTTTTTCCGTTTGGTCTTTCAGAGTGACGGCCCAACCTGGTCTTTTGGGGCTGTCCGCCTCCGGTCAGGGTTGTGGCCTGGGGTTCCCTGACGTTTCCCTTTGAAAGGGAAATTGAGTAATTGAAGTAGCATTCCTAACGCCTCTCCAAAGCACTTCTTTTCAGCAAGAGTCTTCAATAAGCATTGATATTAAAGGTAAAGGCATCATTGTCAGCTGAAAAAGACTGCTTCATGTGTTCAGATCTCTAGCAGACACTGTCATAATGCCTGAGGAATCTGAAATGAATTGGTAATTTCCGCTCCATCTGGGCTCAGTTAAAACCAGGGACCTCGGAGAAGAGACAAGATGGCGGACTGGTAGGTAGCAGGAGAGAGACCCTCTCTGAGAGAGACAGCTCAAATGCCAGAATAAAACACCCTGGAGAGACCCAAACAGAGAGAGATAGACTCTCACAACCCAGAAAGAAACTAAAGCACAAAAACCCGCTCGAATAAGAGGTCCTGGAGCTACTATTAGTGAAGATAAGATCA